>CAJHNH020001768.1:165000-295000 GCA_905116865.2 Candidula unifasciata | reverse complement strand
CGGCTGAAGAAGGATCAAATTTGGAATTTTTGTTGGACAATTGGAATTGGACATTTCTCTTACTGGATCACAAGTTACCTGTTTATAATACTGTGGTATTTTATGGTTTAACTGGCTATTTTAGCATAGGGTCATATGTTATGTGTTAAATATAGGTTCACAGAATATCTGGCTGTTTTAATATGGGGTATCTGATAACTTTATGTAATAGACCACTTAGGTTAACAGTTGCTTGGTCTTAAACATTCATGAATATGTGTCACAATCCTCGATTTGTCAGAGTTTCAGTTCCCCCAGAAACAGTTTTTACTACAGTGCTGTTCTCTGGGCGTTTGAATAGTCGAAGAGACGTTTGCCTCTTCTCGTGCTGTTCTCAATGACAGTGGATGCAGGCAACCTACAGTGTGGAGACGGCGCCTGTTTTAACAAACAGTGTGGAGACGGCACCTGTTTTAACAACAGAGATCTCACGTTACGCGGATGATACAAAGGGGTATTGGTTCGTATCTGTTTGAGCACTACTGCTACATGCTAGCTCGCACAGACCAGGGGCGTCAAATCGAATCGTTCAGAACACAAATGTACATGATGAAAACGTTGTCACAAGTTATGGTTCTTGACTTTCTAAGACTCGCAAATAATAAGTTCATGTCACTGTGACATGTGGAAGGTAATAATTTGTGAGTATTCATTTTGTCTTTGATGTCATTTATGACACCTGCATACATGAAAGGTTGTAAATCGATATCCCGGTCATTCTGTCCGAGGATTGAGTACAGTGTTCATTTCAGGCTCACTAGGCGGTGTCTTATCGTGATGGCAGAAGGCAAACTGTACCGGAGAGTAAGGTCTCATTACACTTCATCATGGAAGAAGGAAACCTGCTCTAGTTAAATACTATTCTTCACCTCTATTGAAGAGAAGAGAAGACTAAACAAGACAGAACTGGGTGTAGCTCTAGACTGTCGGAGAAACAATGAACTGAATAAACAAGACAGCAGAGACGGTACCACATTGTCACGAATTGGAGTTGAAAGGTTACACTAAACAGCAAGATGAATGCTAATCAAAGTGCAGAATAAGCAAAGTGTTAACAAAAAAACTACCTTTTAAGATAGAATCGAGTGAACCAAATAAATGCATGAGCAAAGCAATGCCGGCAGAAACTCAACATAAATATGGAAACATAAAGACCATGGAGGCAGAGGGAGACCCACAGAAGATGGATTAAAGAAGTCACTGACAGTTAAGAGCTCACAATATCACGTCATTTTAAGCAACCGAGCGCGCCCTGGCTCGGCAACACATTATCCGCTAAACTGCAACGCCTGCCGGCATTAAGCGAATATTAACCAAAGAAGATGAAATCAGAGCGGTTCGCGCAGTGGCTTTGCTAGGTCAGGTAGTACCCGGTGCGGAAAACTTACAAGAACAACCTATACACGGACGGTCGGCGTGATATTGACTACATCACCCAGCAAGTGCCGATTGGTCTATCAAATAAAGGTCTAGTCCTATCTACCTAAAGGCCTAAAGGGGTCGAAAATCCCTTTCCCCCCCCCCCCACTCCCACACACAAACAAAGTTGTATGTGTCGTGTTGTCACCCTCGTCTGTTGCCACCTGGTGGGGTCTGCAAAGCCCTTGCTACAATTCTGGGACCGTATCTCTACATCCTAGAGTAGAAACAGAAAGAGTAAACAAAACAGCCAGGTAGATCTGTACTCTAAGATAGATTAGAGAACAGATAACGAAGAGGACATACCGCCTCTACACGAGAGCCATTCTGATTAGATTTCTTTTTTTCAGGGGCCAAAATGTTAAGAAATGGCGATGGTCGCTGGCCAGATCCCCAGTGTAGTATGATCATTACCATAATACAGTTGGAATATGATCCGCGGGCCACTTGCTAGACCTCCGCCGGCCAGAATCGACCCACAAGCCTCCAGTTTAACAGGCCTGCTCTACACCAATGGGTAAATAGTAAAACTAAGTACTAAATGAATAACCATTGCGATTAAAGAAGAGAGCCATTCTGTGTTTAACCACCAAGGGTTTAAAGTCTAATTGTTAAAGAACAGTTGACTTCGATCCCCACACTAAGTGTTCTAGGCCTGCTTAGTCTGGCAATTCATTACCCGGCTCCAATCATAAATCCCTCTTTAGTGATTTTCCCCTGACGTCTTTGCCAGGTTGGCTCAGAAATCATAAATTTGCCGCCGGTGCCCGGAGAATGTGGCTAACGAGTCGACAACAGCCGGGGACTTGTTAGCTCGTAATTTTAATCACGTTTGGCGAGAAATGATATTAAATCTGGAACATCAATAAAACGTCAGGGGTAGGCAGTGAAGCGCGGGACAAGCTTTATGGGCAGTTATGAAAACAGATGCAAACTGACGTCCCTTGTTCATGTATCGACAGCGGTAAAGATCTTGCTCGGATATTCATGTTCGCCCCTTCACTTACTTAACTCACCACCGCAAATTGGATTTCCCCTCCACCCTACGTCGCTGCTTCAGAATAGGCCAGTTATGTGGTTTTGTGTATTAGTGAGGCTGTCTATGACTTATGTATGTGCTGATGAAGGCTCTGTAGCCGCAACGTTCACTTTTAGTATGTGATTGTTATATTGTGAAGCTCGCTGCTCTACTTTTCCTTTGGTTTTTGTACCCCCCCCCCCCCTTTACACATATTTGCTGACCGTTTAAGTGACCTATACCTTATTTAATAATTATCATAATAATTGTGTTCATCAAACCCACAGACACCGGACTACTTAGTATTGGTTAATGCAGCACAAATATTAATGCGCCACAAGTCTATATGCTTCAGACGGGGATTCCGGGATTTTGTGCTTGTTTGATTCGCATCCTAGAGATGTCAATCCTACAGACTACAATCCTAGAGGGGAGAAAAGGTTTTCAAAAATCATAAAATGCCAAATGGCAAATAAATGTCATACATACAGTGATAAGACACTCAACTGACGTTTGTGAGTTTTTAACTGGCTAATCTACTGTTCTTATTTCCCTGAATCTGACCCCAGATCCAGTTGTCAATTTGACTTATTTTCCTTGTGCTGGAATAATTGTCACTTCTTAAGGCTTATTAGTTTTTGTTTGCAATAACAACTTCTAAGAACATATACTGGATTCAAGTGAAACTTGCTTGGGACTGAGAGAATTAATAGCATCATTTGCATACATGGTGTGTGTGTGAGAGAGAGAGTGTGTGTGTTTGCGTGTGTCTCGTTAATCTCCTTATACATTTCATTCGCGGGAATGCGGGGGTGGTGAAAAAAGGGGGAGGGGAGGCTCATCATCCACCCCTAAAATTTTTCGCGTTATGTGCTTTCAGTTATGTGTCTTCACTTATGTGTCTTCAGTTATGTGTCTTCAGTTATGTGTCTTCAGTTATGTGTCTTCACTTATGTGTCTTCCCTTATGTGTCTTCAGTTATGTGTCTTCAGTTATGTGTCTTCAGTTATGTGTCTTCACTTATGTGTCTTCACTTATGTGTCTTCAGTTATGTGTCTTCAGTTATGTGTCTTCACTTATGTGTCTTCACTTATGTGTCTTCACTTATGTGTCTTCAGTTATGTGTCTTCAGTTATGTGTCTTCACTTATGTGTCTTCAGTTATGTGTCTTCACTTATGTGTCTTCCCTTATGTGTCTTCAGTTATGTGTCTTCAGTTATGTGTCTTCAGTTATGTGTCTTCACTTATGTGTCTTCACTTATGTGTCTTCAGTTATGTGTCTTCAGTTATGTGTCTTCAGTTATGTGTCTTCCCTTATGTGTCTTCAGTTATGTGTCTTCAGTTATGTGTCTTCAGTTATGTGTCTTCAGTTATGTGTCTTCAGTTATGTGTCTTCCCTTATGTGTCTTCACTTATGTGTCTTCAGTTATGTGTCTTCAGTTATGTGTCTTCAATTATGTGTCTTCACTTATGTGTCTTCCCTTATGTGTCTTTAGTTATGTGTCTTCACTTATATGACTCCAGTTATGTGTCTTTAGTTATGTGTCGTCAGGTATGTATCTCTAGTTATGTGTCTTCAGTTATGAGTCTTTAGTTATGTGTCTTCAGTTATGTGTCTTCAGTTATGTGTCTTCAGTTATGTGTCTGTGTCTTCAGTTATATGTCGTCAGTTATGTGTCTTCAGTTATGTGTCTTCACTTATGTGTCTTCAGTTATGTGTCTTCAGTTATGTGTCTTCACTTATGTGTCTTCACTTATGTGTCTTCACTTATGTGTCTTTAGTTATGTGTCTTTACTTATGTGTCTTCACCTATGTGTCTTCAGTTATGTGTCTTCAGTTATGGGTCTTCACTTATGTGTCTTCACTTATGTGTCTTCACTTATGTGTCTTCAGTTATGTGTCTTCACTTATGTGTCTTCAGTTATGAGTCTTCACTTATGTGTCTTCACTTATGTGTCTTCAGTTATGTGTCTTCAATTATGTGTCTTCAGGTAGGTGTCTCCAGTTATGTGTCTTCAGTTATGTGTCTTTTGTTATGTGTCTTCACTTATGTGTCTTCAGTTATGTGTACTATTCTTCTTCCTTTATATCTACATTTTTTCACCCCCCCCCCCCCCCCCCCAAAAAACCCACTTTTTTTGGTATATTTTTGAGGGGGCGGGGCGGAGGGGGCGGAGGGGCGGAGGGGGCGGGGGAGTGTTTACTGACCTCAATGAACCCTAAACTGCCATATGTGAATAGCTAAGGATATTATTATTAATATTATTATTATTATAAGGACTTCTCGCGCCATGATTAGTTTTTTGGATATGTATCCGGAAATGCCCTGATGATGCTGTTGCAGAGTTTTGTCGCCAGGTTCACAATCTGTATTATGTGCATGTTGTGTAACTGAGACAGGATTGCCATTGATCGAGAAATAAATCAACCAGGCTGTATGACCAGAAATCTGGATCGCCATCACATCCACACGTAATGATCAGCCAAAAAACCGTACAGAAATATTGCAACAAATCAGCAGCATCGTTTCTTCATTAACTTAATCGACATCATCAGGCGCCGGAAGTGACATTTTCTAGTCTCGGCTGCCGGACGTCCTGTCTACACTGACCCAGCTGGTCAAATCGAGGCTGATAACATAGATCTATTTCCGCCATTACTGTTCATTTGAACAGAAAACCGGTGTAACAAATGTTCTAGACTGACCAGTTCTCTCTACACCGCCCACGCATCATCCAGCTCACATCATCGTGTCTTTCCGTGTGTATGTGCGCGCGCGTCTGCATGTGTGTGTGTGTCTGAGTGATTGTGCGCCTGTGTGTGTTTTTGTATGTATGTGTGTGCCATTATGTGTCTGTGTGTGTGGCTGCGTGTGTATCTGTAGCTGTGTGTGTATATCTGTGTGTGTCTCTATGGGTGTGTCTCTAATATAATGTCTGCGTGTGTGGCTGCGTGTGTATCTGTGGCTGTGTGTGTATATCTGTGTGTGTCTCTATGGATGTGTCTCTAATATAATGTCTGTGTGTGCGTGTGTCTCTGTTTGTGTTGGTAAATGTGTCTGCGTGTACGTCTGTGTGCGTATGTGTGTCTGCGTGTGTGACTGTGCGCCTGTTTGTGTGTGTATCTATGTATGTGTGAGTGTTGCGTATGTGTGTGTCTGTGTGTATGTGTCTGTGTGTTTCCCTGCCTATGTTTATGTGTGTGCCTGTGGTTGCGTGTGTGTGTCTGTGTGAGTTTGTGTTTGTGTGCGTCGTTGTGTGTGTCTTTTTATGTGGCAACGTCTGAGTATGTGTGTGTTTGTGTCTGTGCGTGTGTATGTATAGCTGTGTGTGTCTGTATGTGTATGGGTTGTATGCGTGTATATCTTAAAGTGTGTGTTTGTGAGAGTGTTTCTGTGTGGGTGACTGTGTGAATGAGTGTATATATATATATATATATATATATATATATATATATATATATATATATATATATATATATATATATATATATATATGTATGTATGTATGTATGTATGTATGTATGTATGTATGTATGTATGTATGTGTGTGTGTGTTTGTGTGTGTATGTATGTATGTATGTATGTATGTATGTATGTATGTATGTATGTATGTATGTATGTATGTATGTATGTATGTATGTATGTATGTATGTATGTATGTATGTATGAATGAATGTCTGTCTGTCTGTCTGTCTGTCTGTCTGTCTGTCTGTCTGTCTGTCTGTCTGTCTGTCTGTCTGTCTGTCTGTCTGTCTGTCTGTCTGTCTGTCTGTCTGTCTGTCTGTCTGTCTGTCTGTCTGTCTGTCTGTCTGTCTGTCTGTCTGTCTGTCTTTACAAGTGCATTTAAACTGTGTGTTTAGTCAGTCAATCAGTCAGGTCAGTGAGTCAGTCAGTCAGTCAGTCAGCCAGTGACTCAGTCAGTAAGTCAGTCAGTGAGTCAGTCAGTCAGCCAGCCAGTGAGTCAGTCAGTCAGCCAGCCTGTGAGTCAAACAGTCAGTCAGCCAGCCAGTGAGGTAGTCAATCAGTCAGTCAGTGAGTCAGTGAGACATTTAGTTAGTTAGTTAGTTAGTGAGTGAGTTGGTTAGTTAATTAGTTAGTTAGTTAGTTAGTTAATCGACATTTTATCCTCATTGTATGTAAACGCTTCGGTCCAGTCTTCAGTATGTCTCTCATGTTGTGGCGACTGACAACACCAGTTTTGTATTGGTTTACTATTCTTCTTTGGCTGCCTATATAGTGTTCATGTCTAGCAACACGTCTTTGGTCCTCAAGTTCTTGTAGCTTTCTTGATGTTGTCGACTCAGCGTTGTCTCCTGAATCATTTACTCATTCTTTTTCTCTGAGAGCGTTAGTAAGATCGGCCCGGTCCATTGCTTGTCCTGTATCTACCGTGGCCCTGCCATCAAGCCAGTCCGCTCGTTCATTTTCTCTTACCCCATAGCGCACTGGTAAAAAAAAGGAAACTGCCAAACGCGATTTCTCCAATGAGTCCAGCCATTGTCTTCAAAACCATACTGTCACAATTTTTCAAAGCACAGTCATGTAATCACTTAGAGAGCACGTATGGGGGGAAATGCGGTGTCTCTAGCAACACCATTGCTTTTGTTGATGCAATCACTTCCATGGTCAGACTACCTGTAGTCGAGGCAAAAGCACCGACGTTTTCTTTTAGTGTTCTCACTCGAACCAGAACTGTGAAAGCCCATGAACTGTATACGTAAAAAACTGCTCTGTTGCGAAACCTGCGAAACCTGGACTCTATATGGCTATGCTCATGAAAAACAACAGAACAGATAAGACAAATTACTTTCCACATGCGCTGTATCAGATGCATTGTTGATATTTAATGGTGAAGCTGTGTCCCCATTGAATGTGTGCTCAAAAGGTCATGTACGTACCTGCTGTGTACTTTTTACTGAAGACAAGACGTCTGTGTTGGTTGGTATATATCTTTTAAGTGAAGAACGGTCGTATTCTAAAGGTTCTTCTGTATGGTGAACTGGACAAAGGGAAAAATTCTGCAGGAAGGCCAAAGCTACTCTATAAGTAAATATGAAAACGGCGCCACAAAGATACCATCATTGACATGGATGCTTTTGAGAGACCAACTGCAGACCGACTTCTATGAGGACAGGCAGTGACAAGCCTAGCAGATGCTACAGAGAAGAAACTGTGAGACAACTACAGAGAAGAAACTGTTTGAGACAACTACAGAGAAGAAACTGTGTGAGACAACTACAGAGAAGAAACTTGTGTGAGAAAACTACAGAGAAGAAACTGTGTGAGACAGCTACAGAGAAGAAACTTGTGTGAGACAACTACAGAGAAGAAACTGTGTGAGACAACTACAGAGAAGAAACTTGTGTGAGACAACTACAGAGAAGAAACTTGTGTGAGACAACTACAGAGAAGAAACTTGTGTGAGACAACTACAGAGAAGAAACTGTGTGAGAAAACTACAGAGAAAAAACTTGTGTGAGACAACTACATAGAAGAAACTGTGTGAGACAACTACATAGAAGAAACTTGCGTGAGATAACTACAGAGAAGAAACTTGCGTGAGATAACTACAGAGAAGAAACTGTGTGAGACAACTACAGAGAAGAAACTTGTGTGAGACAACTACAGAGAAGAAACTTGCGTGAGATAACTACAGAGAAGAAACTTGTTTGAGAAAACTACAGAGAAGAAACTGTGTGAGACAACTACAGAGAAGAAACTTGTGTGAGAAAACTACAGAGAAGAAACTTGTGTGAGAAAACTACAGAAAAGAAACGTGTGTGAGAAAACTACAGAGAAGAAACTTGTTTGAGAAAACTACAGAGAAGAAACTGTGTGAGAAAACTACAGAGAAGAAACTTGTGTGAGAAAACTACAGAGAAGAAACTTGTGTGAGAAAACTACAGAGAAGAAACTTGTTTGAGAAAACTACAGAGAAGAAACTTGTGTGAGAAAACTACAGAGAAGAAACTTGTGTGAGAAAACTACAGAGAAGAAACTTGTGTGAGAAAACTACAGAGAAGAAACTTGTGTGAGAAAACTACAGAGAAGAAACTTGTGTGAGAAAACTACAGAGAAGAAACTTGTATGAGAAAACTACAAAGAAGAAACTTGTTTGAGAAAACCAACCTCGGGAAAAATATAGTATCGATGTTTTCATGTAGAATGGGGAGCAGATTGCCAATCCTACATTGGACTTTACGGTTATAACCGACACTGTTTCGTAAACCAGCGACACAACTGCATGGTTCCTAGGGACTGGTGGTTGCCAAAGATATTAACATGTAATATGATAACTTTGGTTTCTACATTTAGAAATATAACAGGTTTCATTTCGATTAACAGTATAACTTGAATGTCCTTCCAGTGGAAGCCACGGGGTCAAAGAAAAAGGCAGAAGAGTGAAGGGAGGTAGAGAACAATGTGACACAGATGTGATGAATATGGAGTGGCCTGCACACCGACAGTAAACGAGTTATCGTGAATTCTTTGAGAGTCTATGCTTCACCGACAGTGTCAGATGCAGATGAAAAAGGAGGAGAATAAGAAAAATTGGAGGGGGAAAAATGGCGGGGGGGGGGGGGGTGTGAAAGAAAAAGAATTAGAAGTAAATGAAGCAAAAGTGCCATAGACAATAATTTATCTTCTATGAAAGGGGGGAAAGATTAGTGTTATTGATCATCATCGTCATCATCATCAGTGACAACCCCAGTACTTAGCAATGGGGCGCTGAGGACAATGACATTATATGTGATTATGATATCAGCTCTATTGTAGCATAGGCTGTTATCGATTGCAGTTGTTATCATTGTCTAGCTAGATGGATTGTCTTCTCTTGTGCCCATCCCTGTATACTGGTCAGTGTTAGAATAATTACACAGATAAATTCAATTTCCGGTGGTGATTGTGGGGGAAATGAACTGAATACCGGACACAGACTGCCTGAGAAAAAAAAACCAACGTTGTTTTCAAAGGGTTGACTGAAGGACACGCAGGACCATTTAACCTTCTGTCCCAATTTTTTCTTATCGGTTGTACGTTATTGCATTATTTTATTCTCATAGACAGGGAAAATCCGTTAACGTTACAATGGCCCAATCACAAATAACAGAGCTGACGTGGCGATGATAACGCTGTTGTAAAACGTCTTTTGTATTCCCATTAAAAACGACAGCCCACTGTGCTGTGGTTTAAAGCTAGGCTGCGAAGCTTGTGTCTTTCTACCTTTCATAGCTGACTTCAGTAAACTGTTAAATAGTAAATATTAGTAACTTTTACATAAAAATGTCCTTTCAACCCTTAGGGTTGTAAATGCGACATGAAGTGTTAATTTCACACATAGTGTCGATTTTGTGTATTTGTGTTTATATATATATATATATATATATATATATATATATATATATATACACACACACACACATATATATATATATATATATATATATATATATATATATATATATATATATATATATATATATATATATATAAGACATTATTGCTTTTGGTGTCATTATTATTTGAAAGATTTTCATTTAAACTGAACTAGTCACCTGTAACGGCATGATTTGTCGGGGACTAAGGGTCTATGCTGCTCTCGCACCCTCCCACCCAATAGGGCACCGGAACCCAAACAGTGGCCCTTTACTAGTCTTAGAGTAGATGTGCCACTGGGGCGACGACGCTGCTTCAAGGGTACCAAAAGCTGGGACTCAGGCCCTGTGACTGCTCTCTCACTACCTTAGAGCATGTGCAAGCTGGCAAAGCGGCACTGATAACCATGTATAGAAGTTTCTATTTTTTGTTTTTGTTTTACAAAGCGGCAATACGACTGCTCTAGGTGTCCTACTAACATAATCTAAATATGGCGACAAGAGATCTTCTTCTCTGCATTCACAGTCTGTAAACTTCAGCGGAAAGTTGTGGTTGTTCGTCCTCCTTTGGACTTAGTCTTGTTCCAGAAACAAGTTATTTGTTTGAAGACTGCTAGTTTCTTGCCTCTCAGTTAGATGCACTCCGACTTTGATGGAAGCACCCAAATAGTCAGCTCTTGCAGCATGCTTGTTAACCAAAAGGGAGGGGACGGGGAATGGGTGTATTCCTGTTTTCCCCACAAGGAGGCAACAGCACCCTTAAGAAGAAAAAGATGTCAAACCAAAAAGTATACATAATTAGCTTCACGATAAGACCAACCCAAACGACACGTGAACGTTGCGGCTAGAGAGCCCTTATCTGCACATAGAAAAATCTGCAATAGCATAAATATGAACAAGAATACATAGTATAACTTAGCTGACGTATCTTGATAGAAATCACATTACTTTCTAGCCAGTAGAATAATTTACGCCTCTAAACATAGGGCTCAAGAATGTTGGCAATGATACTAATCCCTGGAAGGAATCATCGACAACCGTAACCACAGCTTATTATGTCTTTGTTTCGGCTGCTGAACCATGGCCTGGTTCAACCTACAGTGCCTCTTCGTTGGTAGCTCTACGCCCTCCGCTAGTTTCTGCGCTTGGGGAAGTAAAGAAACAGCTGCACATCACAGTTCCTGAAGAGACGGTACATTGATATCGAGTTAGGAGGAAGGTATCTACACGAACCTCACTCTGATATATGTACGCGCTACCAATTGCTCATACGACATGAACATACTGCATCAGACATAAAACACGGACTACAAGACGACCTACATCCAGTCAGCTGGCCTCACCTACCAGTCTTCATCATCTTGTTTCGGCAGTTTTTCCGAGATCAGCTTTATGATTGTCCCTGCTGCTATTTGAGTGATATGTCTCATGCGCCCGCTGCTAAGTTAATAACATTAGCTTAAAAAACGCAACCTTGGCCTCTGAATGTGGCTTAAGTTAACGCAGACCAGAATGAAGTGACTGACACCCAACCAGACCAGGACAACACAACTAGGGATTAATACCCAGGGTCATAAAGTGCCACCTTCCGATGAGAATCAACTAGGCGCAAGTCACAGGAACCTAGTTCAACCGTTAGGTTATATTAGGGCCACCTAGGACAGCCCAGGAGTGTGTGTGGAAAAGGGGGGGGGGGAGGATTCTAAAATAACAAAACATTGGGTTTTAGATTGGAGCGCAATTAGAATATAAAGACCACAACTATTAATGACGAGTGACTTTCAAGCCCACCAAGAAGGCGGAACGAGCCATTAACGCTCGGTGACACAAAGTGTCACCATTCGGATGAGAATTCTCCCCGGCGCAAGTTGCAGAAACGCCGTTAGACCGTTTGGTTATATTAGGGGCCCGAATACAGCCGGGGTGGGACTTTAAAATAAGCAAACACTGCGTCTCATATTGGACGGGGTTAAAATCACAATTATTCTCAAGGGCGGTTCCTAGCAGGTTGAACGTGGTCAGGGATTTTTTTCCCCTTCATAAACTTGTAACTGGAATTTGCATATGCACCGCCCACTAATAGTTGTCCTGGATACTTGACCAACATACGGTCCTATTCACGTTTTCCGGTCCATCTACACACTGGCTGACCTTTTTTCATGCTTTCTCAGATTGTTCTTCGTCAGAAGGGTGTCACGTTGTCTTGCCTCCAATTACAACAGCGTCGATGTTGCGTGTTCTATACTTCACGACGACACAACTTTTAAAGACCTTAGAACATCTAGAACTGGCCCTAACCCAAACCCCCCTACCCACAGTCTGAGCCTAGGTCACACGAGAGACTCTTTTCGAAGAAAACAGTACAAAGTGAAACCCCTCTGGCCTAGACCACTTAGAACGTGTGTAGATGGGCCGGGAAACGTGAATAGAACCCAACATACTTTACTAAACTCATTTTACCAGCTCCAACGCTTGTGTGACACTAGTTTTTATTTTCAAATTTCGTCACACCCCCCAACCCCCCTTCCTGGTTTTTTTAAAGTTGGGAATTTATGTCTCCAACGGTTTAAACGTGCAGAAAATGACAACAAACTGCTGAACGTAATGTTGCCTATAAACTTAACAAATAGGCAACAAACGCCAGTGTTAGGTGGCAACGTCCTGCAAAGGCTGAATATCTAACTGTCTTTCCTGTACACACCCGTCGGTCAAATGTCTGATCACTGGCCTCTTATTCGAGAGACCCGGTTTCGAATGCTTGGTAATCCTAGCTTGCAGCATTTGGGAACACACTAGCAATGTTGACCTAACTGCTCAAAGACCACCCTCTTCCCCTCTCACGGAGGTCCCACACCGGCACATTGGTCCAACAAATACTAAGAAACCGGTTGGGGAGAGGCGGCGGGGGGGGGGGGGGGGGAGAGTTGACAGTTTCAGTGATACAAACTTAGCCATTGTTCGCCTGTGATGTTACAAATGTTGTTTATTATCAATATGCATGAATTGCGAGACTCACAAGTAATTGTTGCCCTTTTGTCTGTCTGCAACAGGTGATCAAGATGATGTTAACAGTGGTTGGTATCTACGGCATCTGCTGGCTCCCCATCCACATCATCACCATCGCCAGTGACATCGACGCCTCCGTCTTCAGACCCGCCTACATGCGGATTGTGTGGATTGTGTTCCACTCCCTTGCCATGAGCAGCTGTGCCTGCAATCCTTTTATTTACTGGTTCATGAACCCTAAGTTCAGGGAAGGTTATATCGCTATGTTCCACGGCCTTCGCGCTACTTGCTGCGCCACATGTCAGAAGGGCAGCAGCAGAAGTGAAGCTGTGACCTCCAATGGAAGCAGACGATATGTGTTTAAGTTCGCCAACGATGGCGGGAACACAAACGCTAGTCGCCGCCATTCGGGCACTCGGATGGTCGAGTCAACGGGAACTTTTTGTGACGTTAGCCGGAAGTGTGTTGAAACCCTGCTTGTTGATCATGGTGACAACGATCGAATATTTGCTAAAGAAATAGCATTTGTTCCAGAACTGAGCAAAGTGTCAGAGGCAACCGAACATATTGTCAGTTGCTATGTGGCTAGAAATCCCCACTCACTCGTGAACAACCATACAGATTCACCCTCATAATGTTGTTTATTTGCGAATGCTTGTTGTCTTCAGCATAACAACATTAAACATTCAAATTTCTACCTCTGCAATTCAAATCTTTTTCATTTAATTGTATGAGACGCAATATTGCTCATATTTATTGTTTGTGTTTCGTAGCAGTGTTTGGAAAAACATATTCTTTGTTTTTATTATCAATATAAATGTATCCTAGATAAATAATGAAACAGAATATAGATTTCTCATTCTTTTCATATAATCTTATTAAGACAATAAACAAGTACGACTCAGATTGTTGCACAATGCTCTACATTAATATTTATTACGTTCTCACTAACGATACTATATGCTATCAGGTAAAACATTTCAGTGACACACAATCATGCAGACGTTAAAAGTATCAGTGACACAATTATGCAGACCTCACAGTGCTAGTGACACAATTATGCAGACCTCACAGTGACACAATTATGCAGACCTCACAGTGTTAGTGACACAATTATGCAGACCTCACAGTGTTAGTGACACAATTATGCAGACCTCACAGTGTTAGTGACACAATTATGCAGACCTCACAGTGTCAGTGACACAATTATGCAGACCTCACAGTGTCAGTGACACAATTATGCAGACCTCACAGTGTTAGTGACAGAATTATACAGACCTCACAGTGTTAGTGACACAATTATACAGACCTCACAGTGTTAGTGACACAATTATACAGACCTCACAGTGTTAGTGACACAATTATACAGACCTCACAGTGTCAGTGACACAATTATGCAGACCTCATAGTGTTAGTGACACAATAATACAGACCTCACAGTGTTAGTGACACAATTATAAAGACCTCACAGTGTTAGTGACACAATTATGCAGACCTCACAGTGTCAGTGACACAATTATGCAGACCTTACAGTGTCAGTGACACAATTATGCAGACCTCACAGTGTCAGTGACACAATTATGCAGACCTCACAGTGTTAGTGACACAATTATGCAGACCTCACAGTGTTAGGGACACAATTATGCAGACCTCACAGTGTCACAATTATGCAGACCTCACAGTGACACAATTATGCAGACCTCACAGTGTCACAATTATGCAGACCTCACAGTGTCACAATTATGCAGACCTCACAGTGACACAATTATGCAGACCTCACAGTGACACAATTATGCAGACCTCACAGTGTCACAATTATGCAGACCTCACAGTGTCAGTGACACAATTATGCAGACCTCACAGTGTCAGTGACACAATTATGCAGACCTCACAGTGTCCGTGAGCAGACATCCAAGTGACCGTAACACAATTAAGAAGACGTCGAAATTTCCGTGACAAAATTATGCAGAAGTCAAAGTGTTCATGACTCAATTATGAAGACGTAAAAGTGTCCATGATAAAATAATTCAGACGCCAAAGCGACCATGACACAATTACGCAGACGTCAAAGGATCCATGACCCAATTATGCAGATGTAAAAATATCCATGACACAATTATGCAGATGTAAAAATATCCACGACACAATTACGCAGACGTCAAAGGATCCATGACCCAATTATGCAGATGTAAAAATATCCATGACACAATTATGCAGACGTAAAAATATCCATGACACAATTATGCAGACGTAAAAATATCCATGACACAATTATGCAGACGTAAAAATATCCACGACACAATTATGCAGACGTAAAAATATCCATGACACAATTATGCAGACGTAAAAATATCCACGACACAATTATGCAGACGTAAAAATATCCATGACACAATTATGCAGACGTAAAAATATCCACGACACAATTATGCAAACGTCAAAAGATCCACGACACAATTATGCAGACGTCAAAAGATCCATGACACAATTATGCAGACGTAAAAATATCCATGACACAATTATGCAGACGTCAACGTGTCCTTGATACAACTATGCAGACGTCAATTTCAAGGTTACATCGTCACTACAGCGTTTGTCAACTTCTTAAAATCTTCCAGAAGCCCGAAGCAACTAAAATTAGTCATACGTGACTATTTGGGAACATACTGCAAGCAAAGACTACAACGAACCTTGTTATTTTTACTCAACTTCTCCAGTCTGAGCTGATGTTACTTACATGAGCTCTCAGTGAGTGATACGGCTCTTGTCTAAAGCCTGGATGGTGCTGGATAATGCCAATTTAGGGTCCATTTCAGCAGTCGGGCCCAACTTTAAAAACCTGTAATTGATAAAATTTCCGGCTTACAGTTAACTGACTGGAATTTTTCGAAATATAAAATTGCATGCGTGTTATAGGTTTTCCAGTCTTAGGCGGTCATCTCCAACATTAGCCTCTGTGAGATACAGGAACACAGTTTTTCGTTGTATGCGGGAATAGGCTATCAAAATAATCCCAACGCATCACTACATATTTGAACTGATTCCCAAACAATTTCCACGCTTCAATTACAGTATATTATATTTTTAGGAGTGCACAACTTATTAGTCAAACACAGATCAAAGAAATTCTCCACTTCAAGAAAACAGCAGCACTTATGAAAGTTTCAATGAAAAAGATGGGAATAATAAGGCCACACGAAACAAATTCGTGTTGATTCGCAAGGAATTTGAATTTCTTTGATATTTGGTAAATTGTGATTGTAAGACTTTGAGAGCGTACTATAAAGCAAGCGATAAATGGTAGACTCAATGCCCTAATGTTCTAGCTAGTTTACATGACGCTGCAAACCCAACCCCAGCACATTTTTGGCTCTTGTCATTTTTCTAGACAAATTGGATTTTCAGTAGTTTGTCATTGCACCTGCACGGTCAGCTCTCGTCAGCTGTGATTTTAGACGTTCACATATCACAAGACGTGTCATCCTAGAGCCCGTGGAGTACCGATCTCCAAAAAAACGTGGCTTTGGTACTGTATACCTGATGTACTATATACCTGATGGTACTATATACCTGGTGGTACTATATATACCTGATGGTACTGCATACCTGATGGTACTATATACCTGATGGTACTACATACCTGATGGTACTATATACCTGATGGTACTATATACGTGATGGTACTACATACCTGATGGTACTATATACCTGATGGTACTATTTACGTGATGGTACCATATACCTGATGGTACTATATACCTGATGGTACTATATACGTGATGGTACTACATACCTGATGGTACTATATACCTGATGGTACTATATACGTGATGGTACTACATACCTGATGGTACTATATACCTGATGGTACTATAAACCTGATGGTACTATACACCTGATGGTACTAATACCTGATGGTACTATACACCTGATGGTACTACATACCTGATGGTACTAAATACCTGATGGTGCTATATACCTGATAGTACCACATACCTGATGGTAGTATATACCTTTTTGCACTATATACCTGATGGTACTATACACCTGATGGTATTATATACAAGGGCTGTACCGAATAGTGATTTTCACTATTCGGCCGAATACGAATAGCTGGACCAACTATTCGGCCGAATAAGAATACAAATAGTGATTCATCATCATCAGGTGCTTTACGACTGGCATGGGCGATTATGCCTCGCCACACTGCGATCTCCTGCAGCATGTATCAGTTCGTGTGCTGACACACCTCCATGCCATGCAACAAGACTGTCAAGAATCTTCTATCGTTGTCTTCCTCTATTCCTCCTTCCATATATCTTTCCAGTGGTCACCACATGTTCCATTTTCCCTCATCTTATAACATAGCCGAAAAATGATGACACGACTGTCTCCTTCTGATGTCTGTGATTAGTTGTCTTCGGGCTCCTGCCTCTATCAAAACCTCTTAGTTGATTTTTTGTTTGTTTGGCTGTCCAATGTATTTTAAGCATTGTTCTGTAAAACCACATCTCTGAAGTCTCAAGAAATTGTTTGGCCTGCCTACCGATTGTCCAGGACTTACAGCCATATGTTAAAACTGGATGTATGTAGCAAGCAAGAATTCTTTTTGTAACCTTCAATGACAAAGATATATTGCATAAGATGGTCTTCATTTTATAAAATGCAGTTTTTGCCTGTCCTATTCTGTTTCTTTTTTTCAGTAATGCATCTTCCATCTGATGTTATCCATGTGCCCAAATACTTAAATTTCTGTACTTGTCCCAAAATAAAACCATTGACTTTTTCTACACATTAGGAATATTAATTTTCTTTGATACCACCATTACTTCTGTCTTCCAACTATTCAAACTGATGCCAATTCTTCCACTTTCGTGTATAAAATAGATCTAAAAAAAACATCGATAATGTCAAATGTACGCTGAAATTTTGCTTCATAAAATGTAGTACAGAATAGTAAATACTTAAAAACATTTTATGTTTTGCATCCTTCAGTCAGTCAGTCTGTGGTAACTAATACCTAGGAATGAAAGTATTCTTAGTTTTATAACAAGTAACTAAACTTGTAAATTGTCACTGACAGAATGTATTTCCAGCTGTACCAAACAGACGTTCACTTGGTACGCTCGTAGATGGTGCACAAACATAACGCTTGACAGTATGAACCAAGGTGGTAAATCTAGATATGTTCATTTTCCACCAGTCCAGAAACGAGTGTAAGGTAGCGACTATTCGTATTCGGCCCGACCGCAACTATTCGGCCGAATACCGAATAGTTATAAGGTCCACTATTCGGCCCCGAAGCGAATACGAAGCGAATATTCGGTACAGCCCTACTATATACCTGATGGTACTACATACCTGATGAAACTACATACCTGATGGTACTATATACCTGATGGTACTACATACCTGATGGTCCTACATACCTGATGGTACTATATACCTGATGGTACTACATACCTGATGGTACTATATACCTGATGGTAATACATACCTGATGGTACTACATACCTAATGGGACTAAATACTTGATGGTACTACATACCTGATGGGACTATATACCTGATGGGACTACATACCTGATGGGACTATATACCTGATGGGACTATATACCTGATGGGACTATATACCTGATGGGACTATATACCTGATGGGACTATATACCTGATGGTAATATATACCTGATGGTACCTTATACCTGATGGTACTATATACCTGATGGTACTATATACCTGATGGGACCATATACCTGATGGTACTATTTACCGGATGGTACTATATACCTGATGGTACTATATACCTGATGGTACTATATACCTGATGGTACTATATACCTGATAGTACCAGTGTTGCCACTTTTCTTTGACAAAAAAGATCCAAAACCGGGTTTAAAAATATCTAAAAAGATCTAAATTTGCGTGGAAAATATTTAAAAAAAATATCCAAATGAAAAGAGTCACAAATTACAAAACTATTGAAATGACTTACCCTATAGACACATGTCCTCATCTTCACTGATGTCTGCTTCACAAGATCCACAGGATAAACTTAGCTTGGATGATGAAGTTGAAGCTTCAGATCCCAAATTACTCTGGTATGCTTTAGCTGTTCCTATTTCTTTTAATACACAATCAGGGAGCTGATAAGTGGAACAGCATTTTCCTACTCTCATCAGGCCTAACTTTATTGTCAAGATAGCATTTAAGAGGTCTAATTTCATCCTGTTTCTTAGGTTAGATTTGATGTAATTCATAGCACTGAAAACTCTTTCTACGTCAGCATTTGAGTGGGGTAGTATCATGGCAGACATGGCACATTCAAAGAGTTTACAGAATGGACTGTTTGATGAGGCATCTTTAAATTGTCTCACTTCACTCCAAAACGCTTCAGTTTCTGTTTTGTTTGTCCATTCAACTAAGTTTATTTTGGTTAACTGATATTCTGCTTCCGCGACACTATTGTCAGTAGCCCCTAAAAATTTCATAACTTTACAATATTTAGGTATGTCCTTTACTGGCTGAAGTATGTTGCTCACAGAAAAGAGTGAAATATGTTTCAATACATCTAGATTTTCAGGAAGTCTCTGCTTTAGTTGCTTGAACAATGAGATAAGGAAATCTTGACAGCGTTTTCTTAAGTTGTTCTCTTCATTCTCTGTTAACAGTCCTTTTGTTTTTAAATCATCAATTTTTGATTCAATTTGATATCCAAGGTATGGCTTAGGAGCCAAATAGCTCTCTATAGTGCAAGTGAGCAAATCAGCTTTTGAAGTTGGCAACACCAGTCTTTTACCAACTGAGTAAAATAGCAAAGTGAGATCGTCAAGTAATTTAACTTTATCAACATGTTTGGATTCGAACAGTTTATTAACTTTTTGCACTTCCATTAGAATAGGTTGTAAAAAGAGAAGGAATGCCAAATTTTTTTCATCATTGTACATTCCATATAGTATCTCAGCTGTGTAGCACTTTTCACTTTGTCTTGTTATTTCAAAGTGTGTCTTTAACTCCAACCATTGGTTCACAATTCTTTCAACAGCTGGTTGTATTGATAACCACCTGGTTTTGCAATCTGACAGAATTTTCAGTGGTGTGGAACCATTATTTAAGGCCGAATACAATGCATTGTATTGCTGTTGTCTGACAAATGATTTTGAAAACCAGTTATGTGTTTCAGCAATAAGGTATTCTAAATTCCTTGGTAAACATTCAGATGAAGCATGTGATAATGCTAGCTGCAATGAATGACACATACATTTTATAAGTATTAACGATGGGATAGCTTCCTTCAACTTGGCATAAACGCCATTGTTTATGCCAACCATCACTGAGGCATTATCGGTACCAATTGCAACCAAATTTGTCAAGTTTAACTGTTTGCTGATTAAAAGGTTCTTCAGTTCTTGAACTATACTTTCTGCATCACACTTTTCCAATTGAACTAGTCCAAGATATGTAGAAACTACTTTGTCTGTATTGTTGCTGTAATATATAATACACACACCAAGCACTTTCAGTACCGAAATATCATTTGATTCGTCTAATAATAAACTATATTTATTTGTAGAAATATCACTGATCAAATCTTTTTCGAAGTGAGAAAATAAAGTATTTCTTATAATATGTGTACACTTGCTGCGATGCATTTTCACATCATCCATAACTTTACTGTCAGAAATTGTGTTTTTAAACAAATCAATCAAATGGTCACAGTTTGAAATTGCACAATGGCAACTTAAAAACATTGCGACCGACCCTTCAACTTTTGATGATTCATTTATCCGTGTTGTTCTGAAAACAGATGTCAGCGGTGTAATATCTTTGAATGGAACTGCAGTTTTATGCTTGTTAGTCTCTGCATGCTTCTTTAAGTCTTGTATTTTCGCTTTAATTTCACACTTGCAGTACTTACAACGAGCCTTGGTTATATCCCCAGGAACTGCCATCACCCAGTCTTTAATTTTGTCATCATGCAAATACTCTTTCCGAAATTTTTGCTCATACTTTACTTTTGGCATGTTGAAAGGTTTTTTCAAAATGAAAGCCACACAAGAAGGTGAGCAATTATTTTTTAAAAATCACATGAAAAAGAAACACAGAGTCAGCATCACAGCCATACTTCACAACACAGTGAGGATATGGTTGAAACAAAGTTAGTATGATTTACGCGCGATTTCGATTAATCAGCACCGGGGTTGTCAGATATTTGAGTGTTGACCCCAGTGAGAGTTCAAAGTTTAAGTAATGGCAGTTGCCACAATGTACGTGCCAGACCAAAACAAAAATATTTTAGTAAATATTTTACTCAATAATGATTAAAATGAGACTAAAAGAAAAATAAATCTATAAAATATCTAACTCCATATGAAAAGAATCTAGAAAAATATTTAGTATCTAAACGTCAAAAACAGGATCTAAACGCAATGAAAAAGATCTAAATTTGGATACAAAAGATCCAAAGTGGCAACACTGGATAGTACTCTATACCTGATGGTACTATATACCTGATGGTACTATAAACCTGATGGTACTATATACCTGATGGTACTGGTTACCAACAATGGTGACACAATGAAAGAAATTAAACGGCGACTATCAATTGCTCTTCAAAGACTAAAACAACTGAATAAATTATGGAATTGTACAGATAGAATTACAAAGGTCAGATTTTTAAGAGCATGCATCTTTCCCATTGCAACATACGCCTGTGAGACCTGGACACTTACTAAACAAGCGGAACAGCGCATAAATGCATTTGAATATAAATGTTACAGACAGGTTCTAAGAATATCTTGGGTAAAGAAAAGAACAAATGCATCGATACTTCAAGAGCTGAATATTGAAGAGGGTTGGCTAGTAAAGACAATAAAACAAAGAAAATTGAAATATTTTGGTCACTTGAAACGTCATGGAAGTCTAGAGAGAACAATAATGGAGGGGTATATGCCTGGGAAGAGAGGAAGAGGAAGGCCAAGGAGAAGATGGGTGCAGGATGTGGCAGATGATCTCCAGATGGGTGTATCAGACGCAGGACATCTTGCTCAGGATAGGAAGGTTTTCCAGAGGGTTGTTATGGCAGCGAGGTTCCGCAAGGGACATGCTACTGAATGAATGAATGACTATATACCTGATGGTACTATATACCTGATGGTACTATATACCTGATGGCGCAAACACTGCCTGGACCTTATCTTTAGATGGCACCATCATCGTTATGTGCCGTGCAGGTAAGCATAGGCTGTCATATTTCGCCATTTCACACGATCCCCAGAATCGCGGATTAGGTCAATGTTTCTGTTTAGCCCCATCCGTGTGGCAAGGACATCTAGATTTTTATCTCTTGGCCTTTCTCTTGCTCTCTTTCCATCAATCGCGCCAGCTGTTACCAAATTCTCAAGCTCGTTCCTTTTTATGTATGTCAAAAATAAAAACAAAAAATCTACGTCAAACTGTTTTAATGAGTTTTTGGCTTTCATTCTGCTAGCGTAAGGCTGTTTGGGTTGTTTGTTTTATTTCTCCATAGTAATTTCCTATGTTAGTTAGTCTTTCCTCTTGTGTCGAGTGCGGCACATAGGGCAGAGGTCATGACTCTCCATGCATGGCGGTTCGTTGCAATCTGTTGTAGGTCTTGGATGTTTGATTGGCCCATGAGCGAGCCTTCCCTGATGATAGTTCTACGTAGAGTTTCCCTTGGTCTTCCACGAGATCTTCTCCCCTGTGGTGTCCAAATGAGGGCGTGGTAAGGAAGTCTTGATTTATCCATTCTAAGGGCGTGGCCGACATAGTTCCAGCGGCGTTTTCGTATAAAATTAGACACATACTCTTGCCTGGATTCTTGCCTTATTTGTGTATTGGTTCGGAAATCTGACCATTTGAAATTTAGTATTCTTCTAAGGCATTTATTTTCAAAACTGTCTAATTTTGTGTCTAGAGTTTTCGTTGATTTCCAGCTCTTGCATCCATGGGTTAGTACTGGAATCACACAAGAATTGACGATCTTGAGTTTTGTGTGTTTGCTAAGTGTCTTTGATTTCCAGATGTTGGTCAGTTTATTGAAGGCACTAGATGCCAGTGCTATTCTAAATGGTATTTCTGGTGCGGTATCTCCTGTAGATGACATCTTGCTCCCTAGATAAGTGAAACTGTAATTTCCCATGTGATATGATGAAATTAATTTAGATGACATGGGCGTTGCAGTGTGCAAACTTATCGCTATGGCTGGGCTGTCCACCAGATGGCAGCACTGTCCTGGAGAAGGCCTATTTGGTAGCTTGCAGGTGACCACGAGAGAACCAATGAACTTCAGGATATTAACCAACAACCTCTGAGTTTTATATGTGGGGATCTCTGATGAGGTGTCGATGTGCTGTGGTTGTTCTTTGTTTCTTAATTATCTGTACAGTTTCTTAATAACCATCCGTCAGCAAGTCCTTTACAGAATATCGCTCTCCCTTTCCCTTCCCCTAGCCAGCTCTCCCGCCTCACATGCTTGCAATACCAATGCATCTTCAATGTTCCTGTATCATCTTCGCGGAGGTCGATCCATACCTCGCCTTCCACAAACGCTACCCTCCACCTCGCATTTTTAAAGCTACCGTGACGTTTTATGTGGCCAATATACTTTAACTTTCGAGACAGGATGCTGTTTACAAGCCAGTTCTCCTTGATGTTCGACTCTTGCAGAGTGTCGATGTTTTTTCCCTTCTTGATCCACGATATTCTGATAATTTTTCTCTAACATTTTAATTCAAAAGCTCCATAAACTGTTTTTTGACAGTGCGTGGGCGCATGCATGTTTGTGGGTGCGTCTGTGTATGTGTGTGTGTGTTTATACAACAGTGTGCACGGTTAGCCCCCTCTTACTAATAAGTGAATCACTTTTGAATGACCCAGTGGAACGTATTTTTTGTTATTGTGAGCACCCACCCAGAGCCTAATGGTTCAACGGGGTTTCTGGGACCTCTCCACTGGTGATCCCCATAAGAATAGTGGCACTTTGTGTCACCGGATGTTTATAGCTGTGTGATGTCCTATCTAGTGGGTTAAAAGTCACCAATGACCCAGACGCCCGTGGGAGTTTCCGCTCCCGAGAACAGACGGAGACTTTCAGGTCGGACATTTCCGTCTGCTTGCTAGACGACAGGAAACTATCGGGTGTCTTTTAATGGCATCTCTCGTCGATTACTGATATTCTTTATTATAGCGGTTTTCAGATTCTGTGAGTCAAAGGTTTTACTTTTTGTTTTTAAGTATTCAGAAACCATCAGTTGCAAACCCTTTGGCTCGATACTATGGATATCACAACCCTTCGGCCTTGATTGCATGATTTATTTATTTTTGTTTAGTTGCGTATTCTTTACTGGACGTTGCAGAACCAACCCCAGCACTTTCTGGCTGTTGTGGTTTTTCTAGGCAAATTTACGTACAGTAGTTTGCTATTGAACCTGGACGGTCGGCTCTCGGTACCACAGTCAAAACCATCCCAAGACAAACCGTCCGCAGCAGGGATCGAACCCGACACCCTGACATTTGATTCCATGATAGATACCGTAAAACTAGGAGAAATGTGGCTTTTCTGCCTACCCCCTGGCGTCAACCGGATCACAAAGAGTTCGTCACCCGTTCGCCGCGCAGAGGGTTTTACCCAACCACGCTAGCGAGCCGGGATAAAAGTATCACTAAGAAACCTTTTTTTTTTTCAACATCTGTTGCATTCAACTAGATGTTGCAGTTAAACGGATGATAAATAGCCGAGCCAGGGCGCACTCGGCTACTTGGGATGCGGTGATATTGTAGGGTCTTCAGTTGTCAGTGATTCTTTTAATCCTTCTTCTTTTAAGTCTACCTCTGCTTTTGTCTTTCCATACTGCTAACTAACTAAATCGAATAATATAAATAATTCCTTTGACTAAATTGATTAATACCCTTTTTTAAAACACACTCACACACACACAATGTGAACGATCTACCGGAAGCAAAACACACACACACAATGTGAACGATCTAACGGAAGCAAAACACGCACACAATGTGAATTATCTACCGGAAGCAAAACACACACACAATGTGAACTATCTACCGGAAGCAAAACACACACACAATGTGAACTATCTACCGGAAGCAAAACACACACACAAACAACAGATGTATACAAGACACTTCTGCGGACAACAGTAAAGTCAAAGACCTTTTTTCAACCCTCCTAGACGTACATACATATTGAGTTTATAGTGCTGAACCTATCTTTTATAGACCAATCTGTGATCTGGTCAACAACATGCTGGACAACTTTACTTGCCAGGACCTTACCTCCTGTCCAGTTTAAAAAAATCAGAATTGAGGCGGATTTGCACCTAAGACCTTAGGGCGAACAGACAAGCGACTAGTTACTGCACCACGGGGACTGACAGTAATGACTATCGTCATCATGATAATTTCAAACAGAAAGTGAACAAATATCAAAAAGGTTTTACTTTAAAGACAACATCAACAATAATTGTTGATTGCAAAACCGAAAAATGTTTTTGATAAGCAGATACTACCACATTCCCCTCCCGAGAGCTGTCTTTATATGGCATGGATCCAGACAGCTGTCTTTACAATATGGCATGGATCCCGAGAGCTGTCTTTACAATATGGCATGGATCCCGAGAGCTGTCTTTACAATATGGCATGGATCCCGAGAGCTGTCTTTGCAATATGGCACGGATTCCGTGAGCTGCCTTAACAATATGGCACGGATCCCGTGAGCTGTCTTTGATTTGATTTGATTCAAGAACCGACATCACAGCACCCGGGGCATTCCCATAAGCGCTCCGTCACCATCTTCAGCAGCCAGCGAAGAGTTCCGATACTAATGGTGCCAGTAGCATTCTGATTAAACATCCGTCTTGCCTTTCCTCTGAGCCTTGAGCATCTGCCAGAACCTCTCGCCACTCCCCGCTGCATCAATCTCACCAGACTGTGGTGATCCATCTGCTCCTCCGAACTGTACACGCTCTCCCACAAGGCACTAACCACGTCTGCCTTATCATGTATCAGTATTCCACAAAGTTGTGCAGAGCCAGCCAGTCTGTCCGCCTGTTCATTTCCCAACACACCGGTGAAAAAATCCAGACAATACTTCTCACTCGTGTCCTCCGCAGCGAAGCATGCCACTCTGCACGAAGCATGCCTGTTCTGATCTTCCTCAGCATGCTTTCTGAATCAGTTACAATCTTGATATGTGTGTGTGTGTGTGTGTGTGTGTGTGTGTGTGTGTGTGTGTGTGTGTGTCGTGTTCTCTAGCCAGCGGAAGGCTGCAGTGACCGCCTCCACCTCCATTAAGGTGGATGTTGTGGTATCATATGCTAGGCTCTCCTGCACCAAACGTCGACCATTAACTTTTGCCAAGAAGCCCGAAGCACTTCTTTTGCCTCTTGGCACTGAACCGTCTGTGTAAATCTTTAAATCCTCTGAGCGAGCTTTATCTTGAATTAATTGCTGAATTTCCACCTCTGTGGCACCTGCTGGCCAGTCTCTGCATTCCCGGCTCAGCGTGATTATGACTCTACACAAGTCTGACTGTTCAGGTGGCAATTTGACCCACTCTTTTCCTTGCTTAATGTTCTCAAGAATGCAAACCTGTCTGATTGTGTCTTCTGCCTGAGCCATCCTTGACCTCCGCTGACCCTTAACTGCACCCAGAGCTTCATGCAGAGAGTGGTCTGTGTCTGCAACTACCCTGAGATATGACTTTGCCTGCAGCACCTTGTACCTACCTGCAACCGTCGGCAAACCAAGGATGTATCGCATACACACCATTGGGGTGTCTCTGTTGCAACCCAGAATGAACCGCATAGCCGCGTTCTGAATGCGCTCTGGTTTGTCCATCTGACTCTTTGAGACGGTAAGCATTCCCAGGCCATAATCAACCACTGACAGGATCATGTGCAGAGGGAGGGAGATAGAAGGTAGTGAGACAGAAAGAAAGAGAAACGGAAGAAGTGAGAGTGCAACAGGTGGAAAGAAGATGAAGTGAAAGAGAATTAAAGAGAAAGAGGGATATATATATATATATATATATATATATATATATATATATATATATATATATATATATATATATATATATATATATATATATATATATTGTAAGGTCTTCAGTTGTCAGTGATTCTTTCAATCCTTCTTCTTTTAAGACGAATGAGAGAGAGAGAGAGAGAGAGAGAGAGAGAGAGAGAGAGAGAGAGAGAGAGAGAGAGAGGACAGAGAGAATCGGATGAGAAAATGAGAGTGTGTGAGAGAGAATGAGAGGGGGAATGGGAGAGTAAACCAGAACAAAACTTGGGGAGTATGTGTATGACAGAGAGAGAGAGAGAGAGAGAGAGAGAGAGAGAGAGAGAGAGAGAGAGAGAGAGAGGGAGAGAGAGAGGGAAAGAGAAAAAAAAGAGAGAGAGAGAGAGAATTAGTCAGTGGTACAAAAGACGAAAGTCAACGTCAGTGATGTTTCAGACACGATCTTGCACAGCTGGCAGATTCCTAAGCACGGAGACGGGAAAGTGAGCGTTGCAGTAAGACCCTACGTAGATAGTACATTGGTAGTTGGTCGGAAGCAAAGTCAGTACACCCGATGGTTGCAAAGCTCTGATTGGCTGAGGTGATCTCAGCACTAATCATCGGGATCAGAACAAACACTCAGTTTTCCGGTGCATTCACAATCAATGTTGCTTTTACAGTGAATAAAGAAGTCAAAACAAGACCAGAAAAGATAAGACATCAAAAGACAAGATACGTTAAAAGAAGACAAGGTAAAACAAAGAAAGAGAAGAGAAGAAAAGACAAAAAACAAGACAGAATAAGATAAAAACAGGACAAGATAAGAGAAAACGAGACAAGATAAGACAAGACAAATCAAGACAAGACAAATCAAGACAAGACAGGAAAAGAGAAGAAAATCAAGATAAGAGAAGAAAAGTCAATATAAGAGCAGATAAGATAAGAGAATGCATGATAAAATAAAGCAAGATAATGTAAGAGAGGAAAGACAAGACAAGACATGATAAGAGAAGACATGATAAGAGAAGACAAGGTAAGATAACAAAAGACATGACAAGAGAAGAAATGGTAAGAGAAGATAAACAAGACAAGATAAGATAAGGGAAAACAAGGTAAGACAATTTAAAAGAAGATAATAAAGATAAAAGAATACAAGATAAGAGAAGATAAGACAAGAAAAGATAAGTCATGATCAGATAGACCAGATAAAACAAGAAAATATACGAGAAGAGAGACAACATAAGGCAAGGCACAATAAGAGAAGACAAGATAATATTAAACAAGAGAAGAGAAGATAAGACATTACAAGAAAGATAAGAAGTGAGAAGACATGATAAGACAAGAGAAAACAAGGCAAGTTATAAGAAGATAAGATAGAACAAAAGAAGACAAGATAAGAGAAAAGACATGATAAGACAAGAGAAGACAAGATCAGTCGAGATAAGATAAGATAAAAAATAGAGGATGAGAGCAGATAAAAGTTGCTAAGAGAAGACAAGATAAGAGAAAATGAAACAAGATAAGATAAGACAGGATAAAATAAGACAAGATATGACAAGACAAGAAAAGACAAGATAAGGTGAGACATGATAAGACAAGACAAGATATGACAAAACATGACAAGAGACAACAAGACAAGGCAAGACATGTGAAGACAAGATTATACATGACAAGAGAAGACAAAACAAGTTGCTTCAAAAACTTTGGATGCCTCAATGAAGCTCGTTTGTAGTGTTAAACAGAGTGTCTAGAATTTCAGATGGTAATTCCAGAGGGGTAATTTATAACAACAACAACAAATTAGCAAACAAAACATGCTGTTAGATAAACTGTAATCATCTTGATAAATCTGCCTTACTAACATTATAAATGTGACACTTTATACATACATAAACTAACATTATAATTGTGACAGTTGATACATAAATAAATTAAAATTTTATGTGTAAGATTTCATACATAGCTAAATGAAAATATACCTAGGCCATTATGGCATACACAGTGTATGGTTAAGGTCCATATGTTCACAAGCTTATTTAGTCCCACACCCAAATTTTGTTTAACATTGTTGCTAGTAACCCACCAACATCACCATCAAGTGCCTTGCTGACTGGTGAAGGCAATCATACCTTTCCACATCCTGTCACTTCTAACAAAATGAAATAGTTTGTGAACCAATGTCTTTTTATGGCACAATAAAAGGCTGTCAAGAAATTTTGTACTGTCTTCCACCAGTTTCCCACGGACAAATCTTTCCAATTATTTTGAAAACCAAACGAGTATTCCAGTCCATATTTTAAAGGCAGCTATGGTTAGGAAGTGGTTAGTTCATTTTGCAGACACCGCGATGGTCACGTTTGTCAAGCTCTTTCAAAGAGGGATTTATTACAATTGACGTGGTCTTTAAGTTGACACTGTCTAAAATGCATGCTGGGAAATATAAAGGGAAGTAAAAGTGGTTTCCATTTTAACTGAACAGTCAGCACTCGATGGGTGATGTAGCCTGCATCCCACTAGTCATTTTTCCCAGGATATTTCCTGGTATTACGTTGTAGGCTACTGGCTGGCAAACCTAGGTCAATGGAGAAACACTCAAATAATAGAATATTGAAACACATGATCACTGGGTTTGAAGTGTCATTTGAAGTCATTTATAAATAAACACAAGGAAACAATTAATACAGTACTTATATGTACACCAGCCTAAAATGGGTACCAGGATGGGCTGTCCTGGGAAAGTAAAGACAGCCGGCGTAATGCTGACCACATTACCCACCGAGTGCTGATGGTCTGTAAAATATGGGACGCTCTGCCCATATGCCCGATGCGCCGAAAGGCACATCTTTACTTTTTTACTTATATGTACACATTCACCTCCAAAAATATATACATATAGAGGGCTTTTTTTTCTAAAAACAGACGACTGTATCCACCACAGTGTCTTTTTCACGAGAGCTAAAAATAAAACTGCCTAAAATAGAAAAGGTGGCAGCACTGTCTATAGCCAGACAAAACATAAAGCCATGTGTGTGTGTGTGTGTATATATATATATGTATATATTTATATGTATATGTGTGTGTATATATATAAATATATTTATACATACACACATCATGTGCTTCTTCTGTCATATTTTTATGTGCTATTACTAAATTAATCAAATAAAGGTTTCCGTCAAATATGTGATTTTAAAATATATACTTCACAATATGCGATGTATTAGACTAAAACAAGATGGCACTTTAGCGGCATTTCAAGTCAGACTGCTCATCTTAAAGGGCTAAAAGAAAATCGAAGTTGTTTAGAAAGAACAGAAGTGGAAATTAAGTGGAAATTAATATTCCTGGAAGATATAGCAGGATCAGACCAACACGATGGTGGTCATATGGCATGAAAGAGTCTGGATGTGAGCAGGTATGAGGCAGGCAAACTGACAAAGAGTTTGGATGTGAGCAGGTATGAGGCAGGCAAACTGACAAAGAGTTTGGATGTGAGCAGGTATGAGGCAGGCAAACTGACAAAGAGTTTGGATGTGAGAAGGTACGAGGCAGGCAAACTGACAAAGAGTTTGGATGTGAGAAGGTATGAGGCAGGCAAACTGACAAAGAGTTTGGATGTGAGAAGGTACGAGGCAGGCAAACTGACAAAGAGTCCGGATGTGAGCAGGTATGAGGCAGGCAAACTGACAAAGAGACTGGATGTGAGCAGGTATGAGGCAGGCAAACTGACAAAGAGTTTGGATGTGAGAAGGTACGAGGCAAGCAAACTGACAAAGAGTTTGGATGTGAGAAGGTATGAGGCAAGCAAACTGACAAAGAGTCCGGATGTGAGAAGGTACGAGGCAGCCAAACTGACAAAGAGTTTGGATGTAAGAAGGGACGAGGAAGGCAAACTGACAAAGAGTCTGGATGTGAGAAGGTACGAGGAAGGCAAACTGACAAAGAGTCTGGATGTAAGAAGGGACGAGGCAGGCAAACTGACAAAGAGTTTGGATGTAAGAAGGGACGAGGAAGGCAGACTGACAAAGAGTCTGGATGTGAGCAGGTACGAGGCAGGCAAACTGACAAAGAGTTTGGATGTAAGAAGGGACGAGGAAGGCAAACTGACAAAGAGTTTGGATGTGAGCAGGTACGAGGCAGGCAAACTGACAAAGAGTCTGGATGTGAGAAGGTACGAGGCAGGCAAACTGACAAAGAGTCTGGATGTGAGAAGGTACGAGGCAGGCAAACTGACAAATAGTCCGGATGTGAGAAGGTACGAGGAAGGCAAACTGACAAAGAGTCCGGATGTGAGAAGGTACGAGGTAGGCAAACTGGCAAAGAGTCTGGATGTGAGAAGGTACGAGGCAGGCAAACTGACAAAGAGTCTGGATGTGAGAAGGTACGAGGTAGGCAAACTGACAAAGAGTCTGGATGTGAGAAGGTACGAGGTAGGCAAACTGACAAAGAGTCTGGATGTGAGAAGGTACGAGGTAGGCAAACTGACAAAGAGTTGGATGTAAGAAGGTACGAGGCAGGCAAACTGACAAAGAGTTGGATGTAAGAAGGTACAAGGCAGGCAAACTGATAAAGAGTCCTCCTGGTTCCCTGTGGAAAATGTTGTATTCTGCAAAGGACTTGATGACAGTGATAATGCTTTAGAAAGTTAAAATGTATACCGGCAGCACATGTTTCAGAGAAAACAAAACCACTGTTTTTATGTCTGCTGGAAATTAAAATGTACATACTGAAAATAACAGACATAGCTATTAAAAGAAACATTGGGAAAACAGAAGTGATGGTAAAAACCCTGAAAACATATCTTTCAGAATGCACCATTAAAGTAAATTTGACTAGTTTAAAACAAGCCAATGTATTTCAGTATTTGTATACCCTAGGAGCTGCAGATGGATGACTGATTAAATAAAATGAACACTGGCCCAAGGGACAGCAGCATTTCTCAGGGTGCAATTTACTTTTTTTAACTGAGGGCAAAAAGAAAATTAATAAGAGCTGTACATCAATCTTGATGTAGGCAACTGAATTACGTAGTCAGGAGTTTGGTGAAAGATGACCCGGAAGCTTTTGAGATTGGTTTTATAGATAGCTCATACTAGAGACAACTTTGCAGATATAGATAATCTATTTCAAGCAAATAAAAGAAGAAGAAGAATAAGATCACCGATAAGAGCGCCAAAGATAAATCAAGAGCACCATGGAGATGAGAAGAGTTCACTCACAAAGAGACTAGGCCCCACCTGTCTCAGCAGACGACAATCCACATTCTTTGGTTTCCAGGATTTATCTATACAGTGACACTTTCAGTCACTGGATGTCAGTCTTTAGTGTGGCAATCCCATAGATGGAAACATAAAAGGAAATTTTAAAAAAATTTAAAAAAAAGACAAGGTCAACTGATTCATGCATACACCGTATTTAAATATTCTATAAAACTAGTTCTAACCCTATGTGCACACAATATGATTCCCTTTAAAACTTTGCATTTCTGTGAATAAGTTATTCATTTAAATGAATTTTTCCCAGGATATTCAAATGTGCGTGGTAATGAGCAGACTGACAGACTGGCTCCTGCTGCCCCTCTGGGTTCTGAGCTGCATTATGATAAAGAGGATGTGGAGAAGGCTCTCTAGAATCAAGTCAACAGAGAGCATGTATATCTGGTGAGAATGATTCAGAGGGTTGAGGGTGGGGTGGGGGGGGGGACTAGCACCATCAGTATGGAATGTCCTGAGTGGAGTGGTGTCCATGTTTGATTGATTGATTGATTGAGTGATTGATTGAGTGATTGATTGACTGATTGATTGATTGATTCATTCATTCCTTCATTTAACTGAGTAATAAGTTATTCTGTCAGACAGGCAGTGAAAATTACAACTTGTACCGAATACATTCAGAAACCAATCAAATGATCTGGGCAGTTCATCAGAGTGCAAAAATATCAATAAACCAAAGCTCTACATCTCAAAACAACTTATACAAAAGCATGAAGGCGCCCAAAATAAAGATAGCATGACAATATTAAAAGACTTTTCATTTACACAAAGTAAATGGCCAGTGCCCGCCATCAAGAGCAGGACCATAACCTTCTCATCTCCATCTGTATGGTAGCAAAAGTTGAAGGTGACCATGATGAGGATGATGATGATGTTTTAATATGTTACAGAATACTTTATTATTAACCCTTTCAGTCCCAAACAATGACAGCTGCATAACTTTCTCTAAACTCAACTTGAGTTTAATGATAAGTTATGTTACCACAATTGATGTCACTGCCCACTGGGCATTCCCATGAGTGCTCAGTCCTCTGATGCAGCAGCCATTTCATGTGTAACGTGTTCTTTTATTTCTTAATGTGGTAACAGCACACTACCAAAAATGCTGATTACAATGAATAGTAAATGCAAGTGCTCCATAGTAGACAGATGTAGATTCAACTACTGACATTGTCATTATTGTGTTCTGTTTCATACATGTCAGCTCACACTCTCACTATAGTATCAGATCAAATCTGTTCTTGTCCTACCCATGACATGTTGACAAGTCATCCTTGTACTACTCATGACATGTTGACACGTCATGCTTGTCCTGCTCATGACATGTTGACAAGTCATCCTTGTCTTACCCATGACATGTTGACAAGTCATCATTGTCCTACCCATGACATGTTGACAAGTCATCCTTGTCCTACTCATGACATGTTGACAAGTCATCCTTGTCCTAATCATGACATGTTGACAAGTCATCATTGTCCTACCCATGACATGTTGACAAGTCATCCTTGTCCTACTCATGACATGTTGACAAGTCATTCTTGTCTTACCCATGACATGTTGACAAGTCATCCTTGTCCGACCCATGACATGTTGACAAGTCATCATTGTCCTACCCATGACATGTTGACAAGTCATCATTGTCCTACCCATGACATGTTGACAAGTCATCATTGTCCTACCCATGACATGTTGACAAGTCATCATTGTCCTACCCATGACATGTTGACAAGTCATCCATGTGTTTACTGATATTAGTCTAAAATCAAATTGGTAAAAACAAATTTGCAGGCAGTAGTAAAATTTGATTTTAAAATACACACACACACACACACATCACATACACACATATGTATATATATATTTGCAATATTTGCACCTTTTGGCCGACACATCTTACTTCGGCAGACTTTTAATGCCAATGTTAGCCTTTCCAGAGTTTTTTTTTTTTTTTTCTGTTTAATTTTCTCAACTCTTTCAGGGTGTTTCAGAGAAGGTGCTACATTGAAGAAATAACCATGATGACAAATAAGCCACTCACACACTAGGCATTGCTTGAGGCTTTCAGTTTCGGTTTTTATCCACAAATAAACTGTTTTCTGCTTACGTGTTTAAATATTGCTTTGTCCATTTCTGTTTTCCGTAGTACACTCGTTAGCTGGTCTCTTGATGTAGTTATCCTCTTCTGGAATTAGTAGTATCATTTCTGTCCTAGCTGGTAACAAAAATTTACTTAAAACAACAATGTACAGAATAGCATATCTTCCTCATCTTCTTCTTTGTTCACGGGCTGTGAGCTCGGGCGGAGATTCCTGGTCATTTTTCTATGTGAACTTTGGCTTTGTGCCAGGGCCTGAGTTTTGCATGTACATTTTACTGGAACCTACACAGGGAAAAAGAGTCATATAAGAGTGACCTGCCACATCTGTTTTCAACTTGTTTAGTTCCGGACAAGGTTTTATATGAAAACACCTACACCAGAATGCCATACAAAATACCTGGTGTGCTGGCATCAAAGACCAGGCAACAAGGTCAGACTTTTTATACCTGGATTTTTCTGCGAGATGTCTTTCAGTTTAACATTATACTGTCATATGACAGAATAGGCAAAGAGCCTTTATCAGCATACAAAAACAGACACTGATACAAGGGGCATTCAGAAAATATTGATTGATATACATCTCTTTCTCCCAAACTGTGAAAAACATAGGAAATTATCTGACAGTATAACTAATTATGTCTTTTAAACATCCTAATGTTCCACATAATCACTGTCTGATTCTACAACATCACACCAGAATGAAAGAAGGACTTGGACCCATTGCCTGTATCCTACTTTGTTCTGTATATGTTGATATTTTTTCCCACCATAAATAATATTCTCAGGTCCAGCCCTCCAAGACCTGAAGCTTTAACTCTCTATACTCAGCAACCAACAGTGCTCATATCCACTGTATAGCTTCCACACATTGTGCACAAATGTTTATGATTGTTCACTTCAGTTTCTTTTTCTGCAGCAAGACATTTGACAACAATTTGTAACGTTAATGGATTAGTGAGCCGTTTTGTGTGTGTGTTTGTTAGGACATATATGTCTATGATATGCTATATCATAGCATGTACATTTAATTCTGACATTTCAATTTAAAACATTCTAAACTGTATATTTCTATCTTCATTATTCACTGAGAAGAAATGCTGGGCATTACTTTCTGAATGCCTCTCATATAATTATCATATAATTATTTAAAAAATAGTAGATTGTAAGATAGTCCTCCTATCCTCTTTTCTCCAGTCCTCTACAGCCTTTCAGAGTCTGGTTTTAAAGAAGTTCTGGGTATATGCTACACAGGTGTTTGTATTTATGGCCTTAGATATTAAATCTATCCATTACTTACATGGTCAACTGGATGTAAGATTCTGCAAGGTATAAACACACTCTTTATCCACAAGGTGTCCAGGTACTTATTGTATTTTACTGCACTCTAGCCCATTACACTGTGTTTATCTGTAGTTGTGTGTGTGTTTTTTTCAGTCGTTGAAATGTTTGGCAACATTTATTGTTAATTTTAATTTGATTTTAGGTTGACTGTGGCCACTTTCTATAAGTGCAGTTCTGCTCTGAGATTTGAACCTAAACTATCACCCAAATAAATTGTGGTGCTACCGTCCTGTCTTTTGTACTGCCAGTCATTACTGATCCTGATGTTATTATTAATGACTATGATGCTTCGCTGGCCTACACCTCCCCTCGCCCCCCCCCCTTTTTTTTCCCAATTCCTGTTGTCACCTAAGTGAACCTAGAAGGTTTTTTTTCAAAGAGATTGCTATCTGAGTTGAGTTCAGTGAGATTCAGACTAGGCAAGTCCTGCAAATTCTCACTGTAGTCGGTGGTCTCTAAGACAAAAGTTGAAGAGGCTGGGTTGACAATGAGTGTTTGGGCTTGTGCCAAGGAGTCTTCTGTGAGCTGACCGTTGACAAGTATTATCCTTGTGCCATCTTGGACTAAATAATGATGCTTTGTGGTAACTGGAGGCTGAGCTGCCTCAGCAGAAGCTGAATATTTTGAGAATCCAGGAAGATCAATTACCTGCGATGAGGAGGGGTTGAATGTTTGAACACGTGTTGATGCAGCATTAACCGCTGGTATATTCACACACATGGGTAAAATATTGGTGGCTAAACCTGCAGACAGCAGATCTACACTGCCCTGCTGAACAAGTGACTCTTCTGAAAGCTGTCCAAAAAAAGAGGCACCATTTGGCTGACTCAAACCAGTGACTTTCTGTGACAGCTGACTTAATTCTTGGTTTGAAACTTCCTTTGGCTGGTCAGAATTATGACTCTGTCCAGCCACATTTTTGCAAATTAGCAAAGATTTTAGGATTTCTTGAATCTGTTCACTTGACAAATTTAATTGCTGGCCATCATTTGCAGTTGAGATAAGGTTTTTTTCCTTGAGAAGTTTCAGGCAATCTTCTGAATTAAGCTGATAGTGTCTAGCTGACTGCTGCATATTTGTGCCAACTGGTTGAATGACTAGACCTGATGGAGTCAGTGCTAATCCTGATTGTGTCAGCACATTCTGCTGACTCTTGTTTAGATTGAGCTGAGTGCTATCTGGCACAGAAAAATCTCCCAAAATGATGTTGAAGGGGGAAATATAGGAAGTCTTAATCTGTTGTTGGAGACTTGGAGACATTTCTTCACATAAGCCTAGAAGAGCTGGTGCACAAGCACTGACATTTACTATCGGCTTGCTTTCAGAATTGTCTGCATGAGATAGACTTGAATTCTGCTTCCTGTTGCTCACAATCTGACTGTTGTCTGCATGCACATCATTGGTGTAGTCAATGATTTCTTCCACTGACTCCATCTTTTGAAGGTCCTCTGTGTAGGAGTATCCTGAAATGCAGCTAAAACCCAGAGAAGGCAAGTTTTGTTTACCTCCATCCTCATGTGTGGTTTGGTCTTGCCTTGCTAACTGTTTAGCTACTTCATCTTCTGATGGTACATCTGGCAACTGAAATGTTGCCTCCATGCCACCACTTAACGGTGCTCTCATGTATGTGCTTTTTACTTTGTTAACTATTTGATAAGATTTAGAAATATATTCTGTGGAATCCTCACAATCGTCTTCAATGTCTGTTACTACAGTCGGAACAGACGGTTGCGGTCTGGAAGCAATCCATGAAATGACATCTTCATCTTTTCCTAATTGGGTGGCAGAAATTGGCGCCAAAGCTCTGGGCACTTGATTATGTGCCAGGAAAAATGACAGATCTTTCTGTTGACCTGGCAAGTGAGGAACACTCTTGCCTGGGGACAGAGGAAGAGCTGGAGATGATGAGGGTGATCTGCTCATGCTACCGCTCTTTCTTCTGGTGACTTCATTATCTGTTAATGGTGTCCCACTGAACAAGGCTGTCGGGGCACCTGTAAAGTTGCGGGGCTGAGTATGTATATGTGGAGACACATTCCCAGAACCAGATTGCTCAGGTGTATGTGGAGGAGTATGATCTCTTTCTATAGTACCCACAGCACGATAGAGCTCAACATCCTCTGAATACCCACTAGATGATTTGTTTAGCTGTCCATCGTTATACACCTCTTGAACATTTGCAGGCAGCCTGCATCCCTTCTGTAGATGATTTTGTATAATTTTGCGGAACTCTTCTGCCCTCATCTCCAGTTTATTCTTCTCATCCGAAAGTTTTTTGTTTTCCCTCTCCAGCTCCTCATTTCTCTGAAAAAGTATTAAAAAAATAATCTTTTCAGAATGGCTACAGCTTACAGTCACCTCAGTCTAACACACTGCTTCTGAAACATATCAGTTGCATATCAACAAGGCTGTAATGATCTTGATAATCGTTAAAATGGGAATACCTGATAGAATATATAAAGCCAGTATTGCAAGTTGGAGTGTTCAGACCTGAACAGTGAATTTCTGTTGTATGGGAATGTTTTGGGGATGGACAGAATGATGGATAACAACATGATGGAAGCCACAGTTAACAATCGGAGTGTGAGAAATGACAGAAAGTGTTACTGCTGGTTTTTTAATGCAGATTTTTGGCGGTGTTATAATAATTTATAAGGGAAGCTATTTTGTGTCAATGTCGAGATGTACATCTGTGCACTGCAAGTTGAGAGCATCATGAAACTTTGTTGAAAATGATGGGCCTCTCAACAAGCCATGTACGGTACAGGTTTTAAAAAAAGGTCAAATGTCAATGTCTTTAATTAAAATGAATTACCAGCTAAAAAGAAAAGAAAAATATCAAATCTGTATCATTTATTTGGTACCTTTTACAGTATTGAAAGTTTAGTACAATCTACATTCAGCAGTGTTGAATGTTTCATACAATCTACCTTCTACAATGTAGAATGTTTAGTACAATCTACTTTCTACAGTAGAGAATGTTTGGTACAATCTACCTTCTACAATTTCAAATATCCGATACAATCTACCTTCTACAATGTAGAATTTTGGTACAATCTACTTTCTTAACTGTAGAACGTTTGGTACAATCTACTTTCTAAACTGTAGAATATTTGGTACAATCTAACTTCTACAGTGTACAACCAAAAATAAAAGTTAAGGACCCTTTTTTTATGTCTTGAGAAGCATCTGACAGAGAGGGACCCAGGAAATGTATACTATTTAATGCTTCACTGTGGTCCCATTTACTGATTACCCCTTTATACATCTTTATATATGTTAAGAATCATAATATTGGCCAAATGAATTATCAGTTCCAGCATCATACACTAGATAATTCACACACAAAAAGATAATTCACAAAATAGAGGATAATTCACAAAATACTAGATAATTTACAAGATAATTCACATACATAGTTTTTTTTCTAGATACACACAAAACATCAAATTAAAATGTATCGGTTTTTGTTTTGTCTTTTTTTTGTGTGTGTTTTGTGTTCATTCTTTTATTTTGTATTTTTCATCTGAATTTTTGCTGGGTTTCTTTTTCCTTTAATATTTTGGGGTAACTTTTTACTCACTGCCCTTTTTGTTTGTAGCTTTTTTTTTTTTCTTTTCCCTGCATTTCTGAGCTGCTTTTCTATTCTTTTCTTTCTTCAGTTTTTCTGCCTCGGTCAGACTCTCCTAATTATAAAACAAACAAAACAAAGTAAGTATCTAACATCTGCCATAAATGCAGATAATTTTTAATTTTGCCGAAGAGATGCTACTGCCATTTTCACAAATTATAAATTTTAAAATAAAATATAATTCATAAAATAGAATATAATTCACAAAATACTAGATAATTTACAAGATAATTCACATACATAGTTTTTTTTTTTTTTCCTACACACAAAATATCAAAGTAAAATGTTTCAGTTTTTGTGTTTTTTTTTTAATTTTGTGTTCATTCTTTTGTTCTGTATTTTTCATCTGAATTTTTGCTGTCTTTTTTTTTTCTTTTAATTTTTTGTGGTAACTTTTTACTCACTGCCCTTTTTGTTTGTTTGTAGCTTTTTTCACTGCCTTTTAGTTTGTAGCTTTCTTTCACCAATTGTTTGTTTGTAGCTTTTTTCACTTTTTTTTTAGCTAGTTTTTTCACTGCCTTTTTTGTTTGCTTATTGATTAGTCTGTTGTCTTGTTATATGTTATTAGGATTTGTCTGGTTGTTTTGCCTTTATTTGTTTTATTCATTTGTGGGTTTTGTTGTTGTTGTTGCTAGATGCACACTTTCACAGACAAACACATTTAAACTGACCCCATTTGATGGACTAAGTGAGATGCCTCTTTGGCCCAAACCCTATGTATCACTATTTATTAGGCAAGTAAACAACTCTGTTACCCCAAAGAAGCTTCAAAGTGTGACTAAAAACATGTCAACTTACTATCTTTAGGTCTTTGGCTTCTTTCTCCTTCTTTTCCCTGCATTTCTGAGCTGCTTTTCTATTCTTTTCTTTCTTCAGTTTTTCTGCCTCGGTCAGACTCTCCTAATTATAAAACAAACAAAACAAAGTAAGTATCTAATATCTGCCATAATTGCAGATAATTGTTATTTAGCAGAAGAGATGCCACTGATATTTTCACAAATTATAAATTTAGCTATCAATTCTCACTTCATCCAAGGGCAAACAACTCTAATTAACAAGATTTCATGAACAACAACACATACCAAAATCATTCTCCTCTTCCTATGATGTTACAGATTCAAGAAGATCACTTTCCAAACTGTGCATTTCCCAGGCTAGTTCTGCTGGAGCCCTATTTGGGGAGAGGAAGGGGGAGGGGTTATGACCCCAAGCATGGCATAGTTAACCAATCAGGGGTGTCTTCTCTGATGTCGGAATGCATGCACCTAACAGGGTAGGAACCAATATCTGCATACAAATAAACCAGACCTGTAAAATGGCTGTGCATGCAAAGCTCAAGTTCATGAACAAGATCAAAGTCCAGAAGTTGATAAACAACCAGAACTTTCTGCTGGAGTTTACTTTCAGAGAAGGCTAAGAGAAAGAAACTACATACCTCATCACTATGTCTTTTCCTGCCTCTTTTGCCTTTTTGGACAGGCTGTACTTCCAAGTCATCCATGTCTTCTTGTTCACATATAGCTGGACTTCTGTTTATCTGGTTAAAGGTACGCTGAGCCATGTACGACTCTTGATGTAACACTGAAATAAAAGGTTCATGTAAGATTTAAAAAATAGGGATAAATGCACACAATCAGATAGCATATGTAGCCATGTAATTTTGGTCCCAGGCATGAAAGTAGGTCAGGGTCACTGTGGTGTGTATAAGGAGATACTCTGTACCTCACTGTGGGCACCAGCAGGTTCTGTACTGGCTTAATGGATCATCACACAAGACGCTTACCACACACCCTCATTGTGCACTACAGACAATGGCTCACAGGGGCCTGAACCGAGCTGGCAGGGGATCTTGGAGTTGGTGACCCCAGAGATGCATTGTGTAGAAATCCTCTGGCTTTCATCAGCCCAGCCCCAGTACATGGGTGATATGTCTATTGAAAAGTCATTTGGAGCATGACTGAATCCCACTGGCCGAACTTCGCACTACATGACAAACCATGGTACACACATCTGTCTATTGAAAGAGCTAGTGAACTGCTGAGACTTGATCTTAGTCTACGAGATTTGTTCACAACTTAGATGAACAACACCTTCTGCAGGTGGTATCGCATAGTACAGCACCCCCTCTTCATACACCCTTTGTCAGCGTCAATGTTGTCATCATCACATTGAGAAAAACCATATTGAAATACCATATACAATGAATATTTTTCTGATAAAGTGATTTGTGAAAACTATCATCACAGAACACTGGACAGATCCATAGGCCTTTGCTCCATTAGCCCAACAAGTGTAAATTGACTAATAACACCAGTCCTATGCTAACTCTTTTAGTAGGTATTACTTACTACACCACCACCCCACCCCTACCTATTTTCTAGACAAAAAGGGGGATGCCTCAAGGGATATAATCTTAGTTTGAGAGCTCGATGATTTTAACTTCTGAATGGCAAATAATTATAATAAAATTCATATACTTGAAGTGATATGAAATGTATAAAATAAGCAAATACCCTTAAGAAAAATTTCTAAACATTGTGGGGGGTGGCATTTAGCTCCCGTTACGAACTTGGATCATGGGGCTCAGGAGATCCCTGGTTCAGGCATCTACGGTTGTTCATCAGGTTCAGGCATCTACGGTTGTCCATCAGGTTCAGGCGTCTACGGTTGTCCGACAGGTTCAGGCATCTACAGTTGTCCTACAGGTTCAGACATCTACGGTTGTCCTACAGGTTCAGGCATCTACAGTTGTCCTACAGGTTCAGGCATCTTTGGTTGTCCTACAGATTCAGGCATCTACGGTTGTCCTATAGGTTCAAGCATCTACGGTTGTCCTACAGGTTCAGGGGTCTACAGTTGTCCTACAGGTTCAGGCATCTACAATTGTCCTACAGGTTCAGACATCTATGGTTGTCCTACATGTTCAGGCATACACAGTTGTCCTACAGGTTCAGACATCTACGGTTGTCCTACAGGTTCAGGCATCTACAGTTGTCCTACAGGTTCAGGCATCTTTGGTTGTCCTACAGATTCAGGCATCTACGGTTGTCCTATAGGTTCAAGCATCTACAGTTGTCCTACAGGTTCAGGGGTCTACAGTTGTCCTACAGGTTCAGGCATCTACAATTGTCCTACAGGTTCAGACATCTATGGTTGTCCTACATGTTCAGGCATACACAGTTGTCCTACAGGTTCAGACATCTACGGTTGTCCTACAGGTTCAGGCATCTACAGTTGTCCTACAGGTTCAGGCATCTATGGTTGTCCTACAGATTCAGGCATCTACGGTTGTCCTATAGGTTCAAGCATCTACGGTTGTCCTACAGGTTCAGGGGTCTACAGTTGTCCTACAGGTTCAGGCATCTACAATTGTCCTACAGGTTCAGACATCTATGGTTGTCCTACAGGTTCAGGCATCTACAGTTGTCCTACAGGTTCAGGTGTCTATGGTGGTCATAAATCTACTGACTGTGAATTACCACAATTTTGTCTTAAATCAAGCGTGCACTCATAGCTGTAACATTTTAACTAAATTTTCCTTCCCACCACAAGCTGTTTATGATAAAAACTATTCTCTCAACATGTGCCATAACAGAATACTAAATTCTACAAAGTCCCAAAGGGGAAAGGGGGCGGGGGGGGGGGGTATATTCCCTTATCAAACATGTCCTAAATGTGAAAGTCGACTAATTAGGGTTTCTGCTTTGAAGACAGGGTGCATCTGCCTGAAAGGAGAGGAACCAACAGTCTACATACAAATAAGACAGCTCTGAAAAACGGATGTGCACGCAAAACTCAAGTCTGGAACAAGACTAAAGTCTAGAAGTGGACGAGCAACCAGACCTTTCCGTCGGAGTTTACAGCCGGTGTAGGCGGAGAATGAAAACACAACTTCCGCAAGTAGTGTCCATGATAATTTAAGAGACGGCTAATCTGACTAATCAGTAATTTAACTTGCCATTTTACACGGCGTGATCATTTATAACTGACAAATATGACAGTTAATTTTAATGTTGATTCAAAAACAGGACACACAAAGAGCCCGGGAAAAAAGAAGCAAACGGTACTGTCCCGTTTAAACGGTTCGCTGAGTGGTCAGGCTAAAGGGCTAGGAAAAGCTCCATAGCAGAATTCGTTTCCGTTTAGTTAGCTCACGTCGTCTCAGTAACGACGGCAGCAAGTTACGGCATTACGCTTATTATGTACACTTGAATGCAGATAAAAATTTTAATTCCACAAACATATATTATCATACATGATGAACAATGAAGAGGCGCAACAATTAGACAGAATTCCAGAATCGTGTGTAGACCCGGGAGAAGAGGACATTCTGGCCGCCATATCCAGGCGCAGGAATCGGAAATTCCGATAGATAATGAGGTCTTCTATTTTAAGACTGACCCCGGGGTCATTGTCAATTTCTGATCCCATCATTGGGTAATATCAAGTAGCGTGATTTCCCAAGTCTAAATTTACCACAGTCTAGAAATAGATACGGGAAATTCAGACACCACGTAATAAAAATAATAATAAAAATAAAAGAAACCACATAGCTGATTTTTAATGAGTATAGATGCAAGTGGGTATTAAAACAATAATAAATAAATGAAGAAGAATGTGAGTGTTCTATATTGGTAAAGATTTTACACTTTAGAAAACTCCACTGGCACCTTTCCGTCTTTCCAGACGATAGTGTTCAACTGTTACGAGGAGGCTTAGGATTCATAGTGCATGGGGAAAGTGAGTGTGACTTGAAATTGAAACAATGCTCTGGCTGTTGAAGATTGGAACAGTGCGCTTGCGGGAATGTGCAGTGAAGTCGGTTTTCAAGACAATTTAACTCAAACTAGCTTGAACGTAAATTACGTTTTCCGGGGCCTTTACATGCACCTGATATATGATGTTAGCGGCACATCTGAAGACCGATCGAGACTAGACTGATGATGTGGTCACGATCGACACTAGACTCATGATTTGGTCATTATCGACACAAGACTGATGATGTCGTCACGATCGACACTAGACTGACGATTTGGTCATGATCGACACTAGACTTGTGATTTGATCACGATCGACACTAGACTGATGATTTGGTCATGATCGACATTAGTCAGATGATTTGGTCATGATCGACACTAGACTGATGATGTGATCACGATCGACACTAGACCGAAGATGTGATCACGATCGACACTAGACTGAAGATGTGATCATGATCGACACTAGACTGATGATTTGGTCATGATCGACACTAGACTGATGATTTGGTCATGATCGACACTAGACTGATGATGTGGTCTCGATCGACACTAGACTGATGATTTGGTCATGATCGACACTAAATTGAAGATGTGGTCACGATCGACACTAGACTGATGATGTGGTCTCGATCTACACTAGACTGATGATGTGGTCACGATCGAGACTAGACTGATGATGTGGTCTCGATCTACACTAGACTGATGATGTGGTCACGATCGACACTAGACTGAAGATGTCGTCACGATCGAGACTAGACTAATGATGTCGTCACGATCGACTCTAGACTGATGATGTCGTCACGATCGACACTAGACTGATGATTTGGTCATGATTGAGACTAGACTGATGATTTGGACATGATCGACACTAGACTGATGATTTGGTCATGATCGACACTAGACTGGAGATGTGGTCACGATCGACACTAGACTGATGATGTCGTCACGATCGACACTAGACTGATGATTTGATCACCATCGAGACTAGACTAATGATGTGGTCACGATCTATACTAGACTTGATTTGGTCATGATCGACACTAGACTGATGATGTGGTCACGATCGACACTAGACTGATGATGTGATCACGATCGACACTAGACTAATGATGTGGTCTTGGTCGAGTCTAAATTGATGATGTGGTCATGATCGACACTAGACTAATTATGTGGTCACGATCGACACTAGACTGATGATGTGATCACGATCGACAATATACTAATGATGTGGTCTTGGTCGAGTCTAGACTTATGATTTGGTCATGACCGACACTAGACTGATGATTTGGTCACGATCTACACTAGACTGATGATGTGATCATGATCGACACTAGACTGATGATGTGGTCACGATCGACACTAGACTGATGATGTGGTCACGATCGACACTAGAATGATTATTTGGTCATGATCGACACTAGACTCATGATTTGGTCATGATCGACACTAGACTGATGATTTGGTCATGATCGACACTAGACTGATGATTTGGTCATGATCGACACTAGACTGATGATTTGGTCATGATCGACACTAGACTCATGATTTGGTCATGATCGACACTAGACTGATGATTTGGTCATGATCGACACTAGACTGATGATTTGGTCATGATCGACACTAGACTGATGATTTGGTCATGATCGACACTAGACTGATGATGTGATCAGGGGCAGATTGGCCATCAAGAAAACTAAACACTTACTTACAGTATCACGTTCAGAACACATAAAGTCAGAGTCTTAATCGCGTAACTCTAGGATCTAAATATATAAAATGTTGACCAGTCGTTTTATATGGCTCTAAAACTTGGCGCACAGCTGAAAGAGATGTCCCCTTGTATATATGTATGTTTGCGGGCATCGTGCTGACACATAGATCCACCAGCAACTTGCCCAGGGACCCCACGTGCATAGGGCGTCATGCTATTCCGTGTATGCCAATTTACCATTTACATTTCCTTCTTGTCTGTGAGTGGTTGTCGTAGAGGCCGCAGCACACTTGTGTGCCCAGGGGCCCATAAAGCTGTTAACACGGATCTGGGTGGGGAACACCAATATCGTTTCAGGGCTTAGGGCTTAGTCTTAGTCGAGGTAAGGGGCTGAGTGGTCTCAGGGTATGTTGTCCGTCTCGACTGCTAGAGGTTCCGGGCTCAAGCCCTGGTAAGGGCTGGGATTTTTTTCAAGTGGACCTGGATTTATAGTAATTCCCCCTGGTCTCTGGGTAGTGAGATCGGACGCCAGTGTGCATTGTTGCGTACGTAATAAATCCCTTAGCAGTTGGGAATTGAAGCTGTCCAGGCAAAAATTTGGAATTAAAAATCTACTCAAAGTATTTCAGGAGCACTTATGGGTTACTGACCGTGTGCCATGATGTTGATCTGTCTAAATTCATCCGCCATCATCCTCACAGTCAAACAACGATCTTCTTCTATTTTTTCTGTGACTTTTGCAATGAGTTCCTCATTACGGACAGAAACTGGGCGTCCAGGTCTAGTTGCGTTAGTGATCATTTCTACACCACATTTGGATCGTGAATACCACCTAAAAATATGTGCACGAGATTTAAAAAAAAAACTATCCCCACGAACATTTCGCGTCAATTAAACTGTCTCAATGGCGCTTTATCTGAGTTTTAAACAGAATTTAATATTAGCTTTTTGCTTCATGCTGATTTCGTAACAATGCACATCTAACTATGTCAATAAAATAGCGGCTTCTTTGTCGTCTGCTAATCAGGCGGAAATGCAAAGTTGCCAGATCATAGATGAAGGTTGCCTCTTTAGATTCAATTCTTTGCTTCATATAGGACATTTTTGTCTTGGCCATAATAAAACCAGTTTCATTACTTAACTGTCGGACCTTGTAAATAGCCTCGAGCAGATCTATTGTGTTCTCTCTCTCTCTCTCTGTCTCTCTCTCTCTCTCTCTCTCTCTCTCTCTCTCTCTCTCTCTCTCTCTCTCTCGTTTTCTCTCTTTTTCTCTCTGCCCGGCTCTCTAGCGTAGTTGGCTAAACCGGATTGCGCGTAAACTGGGTGACGAACTCCTTGTGGTCCGGGTTCAATCCCGGGGGTAGGCAGGAAAGCCAAATTTCTCCCAGATTTACGGAATTTACAATGGAATCAAGGCCGAAAGGTTGCGATATCCATAATGCCGAGCCTAAGGTTTAACAACTCATGGCTTCTGAGAGAGAAAGAGAGAGAGAGAGAGAGAGAGAGAGAGAGAGAGAGTTGTTTGTTTGTTTGTTTGTTTGTTTTATTATCCAGTTTTAGTGTGTCAGTTCGTGTGTTGGCACCCCTCTATGCCATGGCAAAAGGCTATCAAGAATCTACTCGCGCTGTATTTCCCTGTCTCTTTTTATACATATATTTCCAGTGGTCACAACGTCCTGCAACCTTCCACATCTCATAAGAAAACCAAACATGATGATTGTCTCTTTCTGATGTTTATGAAAAGTAGTCGTCACGCCCTCGCTTTTTTTCGAAACATGTAGGTTGCTCTTTTTAGCTGTCCACGGAATTCTAAGGGTTCTTCTCCGTGGCCTCAAGAAATTGCTCAGCTTGTTATTGTTCCAACGCTAGCACTGATGTATTCTAAAAGTTACACTTGTTTTTTTATTTTTACTTATGATTGTGACGTGTTATCCTTAAACGTCCGCTTCCCAATTGTTTGTTTTCTTTTTTGAATACGATATTCTGAAGATTCGTCTTTTCCTACAATATTTTCATCCTTTTCTCGAAATCATTAGTTCGGCTACTTTCACTGTTTTAGCTCACTGTCCATTTACGTCCATACAAACGACAGATCATATACAGCTTTCCTAGATGTTTCAGTAAGGGATTATTACACAACAGAGACACTAAGATGTCTCCCTGACAGAGACACTAAGATATATCCCTGCAACTTTGCACCTGAAACTGTTCAGCATGTCCTCCAGTGCTGAAGACTAGGCTGCTAACACATCTGGCCTTTTCCAATCTCAGTCAAAACAAAATTGTATGGCAAAATGGGGAAATATGTCTAGCAATATGTGCCCAATACGCCTAAAGGCGTGGAAAAGGGTCCCTTACTTTTACAATGGGGAAATTTAGACTGCATGATAGCATGCATCAATCATCAATATTGTTAATGTTAAACACCGATAAACTATAAGTAATTATTATGTATACAAAATCTGGTTACGTTGTTTACAAAAACCTGAATTTGACAATTCAGTAAAATATAAACAACAAACATACTCACTGTTATTGCTGGAGCTCACTCAGTCTCCGACCTCCTACACGTCTGTTTTCCCTTTTGGTTTCCGATACCAGCAGAGCCATGAGCAAAACAGTGGGCGTTTCCGAAACAAAAGGGAATTACCCTTTTCTAAAGGGGAAACCCCACGAAACTTTCGGTATCTTGAAATCGATTATGATTTAACCGATACTAGCAAACTGTTGACTTAGGTACATCATCATCATCATTCAATTGCGCTGTTTGTGCGCAGCACAGAGCTCACAGCTTTTCCATCTAGTCCCTTATTTATTAAGTGCAGTCTTTTCAATTTTATGGATTCAGTCCTGCCGATTATCTTTGACTCTCTTAGTAACATTCCTCTTATAGTTTCTCTTGATGTCGTCGATTCATCAACCCGTTTGTTTCATATTTCTGTGCTTGTTTCGTTATTCTCTGCCCGCTTCTTCTCGTGTGCTCAGTCAAGCGCCGCCTTCTGTGTCCTGCAACTGGTGATGCTAACTGTCGCCGACATCTTTCTGTTCTTACTTCTCTTGTCTCGATTTAATCTCATATAAGCTAAGGCAGGCTGGCTTCGCTGTTTATTTAGTGACGTTTTAAAAAAGCCGTTTTCAACAAAGTGTTTACGCGACCTATTGTGGGAGTTAGCGGGTTGCCGAGATCTAAGCGCCCAGGTTCCAGGGACTATGGATAGCAATATAACAGGCACAACTCCGGTGCGGAACACAAGAAAATAAAGGATTAAGTGAGCATGGATGGACTTTAGAAAACGCTATTTAATAACAATGACTGTAACCGGGACAGAATTTGGCTGAGAATGAGATCACTGTATAGTATCCATCCATACATCTGTCCGTCCATCCATCTATTCATCCATCCGTCTGTCCGAGGGGTTTGCGTGGTATCGACGCATGGTGATCGCCTCGAGTGCTAGAGGCGAGGGCAGGGAATTTTTTCACCTAGACTTGAATTTTTAGTAATTCCCCCTGGTCTCTGTGTAGTGAGATCGGACGCCCATGTGCATTGTTGCGCACGTAACAAAAATATATTGGCAATTGGTAATCGAAAAGAGTAGCCTAACGGTCTTGCCCAGGCAAAATTTTGAGTTAAAAAATCTACTAAAAGTATTTCAGGATCCTCGCCGGTGCTACAGAGCCTGCACTCTGTGCTGAGGTTATTCAGACTCAGACTTCAGCTGTCCATCCATCCATCCATCCATTCATCCATCCATCCATCCATCCATCCATCCATCCATCCATCCATCCATCCATCCATCCATCCATCCATCCATCCATCTATCCTTTCATCTATACATTCGTCTGTCTGTCTGTCTGTCTGTCTGTCTGTCTGTCTGTCTGTCTGTCTGTCTGTCTGTCTGTCTGTCTGTCTGTCTGTCTGTCTGTCTGTCTGTCTGTCTGTCTGTCTGTCTGTCTGTCTGTCTGTCTGTCTGTCTGTCTGTCTGTCTGTCTGTCTGTCTGCCGCACTGTGTCAGAGGCCCAGTGTAGCAAGCTATAGAACGAACACTTCTGTAAGAAAAAAGCAGCTTCTGTAGAATTAAAGTATCAACGTTTTGAAGTGGACTGTGTGGCAGAGACCGCCACATTCGCGTGGACTTGACAGCCATCATCGACGCTGTTTAATTTTTTTTTTTTTTTTAAGTATCCAGAAACCATGAGTTGTAAACCCTTTGGCTCGGTACTATGGATATCGCAACCCTTCGGCCTTGATTCCATTATAAGTACCGTAAATCTGGTAGAAATATGGCTTTTCTGCCTACCCCCGGGAGTGAACCCGGACCACAAGGAGTTCGTCACCCGGCCACCGCGAAAGTCAGGGTAAACCAACTACGCTAGAGAGCCGGGCTACGCTGTTAAATCCACTAGCATAACTCCACCGTGTCTAGCACCGTTGATTGCTTACCAGAATAGCAGTTACGATATGAGTACGATACGTGTTATCAAAGATTCGATTACTCCCATTATTTTGGTTTATGGGTTTTCCGCTGACGAGACTGAAGTTCCGTTCCTATTTGTATTTTTAGATTTTTTCGTTCTGATTTGCCCGGACTTCTGACAAAGCGTTGCATGAGACTGTCATTCCCATTTACATACAGGTCCGAACAGAACATTCCATTCCGTGTTCCCGTCATGATAAACATTGATTGGCCGAGCTAACTGTTTCACCGTTTGAGTTATTCGTATGTATCTTTCATGTTCATTTAATTAAACCTTTTTGCAATCATTGAGGCAATTGATATCTGCGTTCTTAGTCCCACACTTCTTTATTTACTAACTTAGTCTCTCCTCTTCTACCTTGGGGTTTAGAGGTTTGCCAGAGAGATCGCCAGGCTTCTCTTATCAGCAGTTTTCTGACTGGCTTTGTTTTATTCCAGTCCTCTGTCAGTCAGGGACTGTCGGATGTTGTCTTCCCAACGGATCCTGGGTCGCCCCGCAGGTCTGGCTCCCTGGTTCTTAGCCTCTTACGCATGTCATGGTGATTTTTTTCTCACATTTTGCATAAATGTCTTAACCATTGCAAATGTTACTGGTCTACATGGGTTTGTAAGGCCTGGGTTTTGAGATGTTGTCATAGTGTCTGGTTGCAAACTCCCTTCTTGTCACTTGGACAACCTTTCTCAGATATCTCATTTCTTAGGCCTGGGGGTGGCTTCTGTAAGTTTTGTCATTGCCCATGACTCACACCCTTAGGTCAGGACTGACACATAGGTAGAGCGGTAAACAGCCATTTTCGTCCTCTTGTCAATTTCTCTTTTGCTAAGAAACCATCGGTTTATGGTCTGGAGAAGTTTCACAGCAGCTGCTTTTCCAGTAGCAAACTGCACCTTAAAGCCCTTATTTCGGTCTATTACAACTCCAATGTATTTGAACAGATTGACCTGCTCAAAAGCGTACTGTCCCATACTGATCTGGTGTTTCGTCTCCTCTCTTGAGATCACCATAGTTTTAGTTTTGGAGATACTAATGGTCATCCTTCTCTTCTCAAGCTCTTCCTTCCAGACAAGTAAGTTGGACTGAAGATGTGCCTCTGATTTAGCTATCAGGGCCACATCGTCTGCAAATGCCAGCTCTGATATACAGATTGGTCTTATCTTCCAGTACCCTACTGAGTACTTCTTTGTCTTCTCCTTACAGGTCTTGACATCATCCATCATAAGAATGAAGAGGTAAGGTAAGAGAATATCACCTTGTCTAACACCGCAAGCAGTCTTAAATTCTTCTGAGTTTTGGTCTGATATTCAAAAAAAAAAATGTCTGCAGCTTTTGTAGACACTGTATTGCACTTGTCATGGTGCTGGAGTGTTTCTTTCCTGCCGCAATCAACCTGATCCAGCTTTGGTTCTGGCAGACGTCTAAGTCTCTGCTCGAGAATTCTAGAGCAACTTTTACTAGGAACACGAAGGAGAGATAAGTGATTGTCACATTGTCCGTTATCGCCGTTTTTAAATACAGGTATAAAGATGGTAATCTCCCAATTTGTACTTTACTACACCAGGCTGCTGTGTGGAGAACCTTTAGTTGAAAGCGCTTTCCTGCGACCATCTCGGGTGTTATACCGTCATATCTTGCTGGTTTCCCCAGCTGATTTTCGCAATAGCTGCCTTCAATTTGTCCATCCTATTGTTATCATCCTCACGGATGATTTCTTTCCCTGCAGTGAGGTCCGTTATTTTTGGGACATGACTTTCTTCAACACAGAGGAGCTCTAGGAAGTATTACTTCCAGCTGTTTATGATATCATTTGTGGTAGTAAACAAAGCACCTTCTTGATCTGTTATGAATTTCATGGGCACTCTTTCTCTTTCCTAGTGTTCTTGAGGGTTTATAGAACAGATTTAGATTTTCTCTTGCATTTTTTCCATCTTTTCTCCCAATTGTCCCTATGATTTCTGTTTGCGTTGAACATTATATTTGTGGCTTCTGTTCTAAATGTCACACATTGTTTATGTATATATATATCCATTAACAGTGTTCCTAGCGGCTCGGTATTGCCTCTATGCATTTGTCTGTTCTCCTATTTTCAATATGACTTCTTCCGTTTACCAGTGTGTCCTATGTCCCTTAATTCTACTTGGGACTTCACTACGTGCTTCTAAGCCTAAATAAACACATTTGCAGAACATTAGGAGCCTTTCTTCTCAGTGGTGAAACATCGCAAGCTAGCTTAGTTTGGGCCCGTGATGAGAGATGATTCGACTGCAAGGAATTTACTTCAAGAAACATTGGAGGCGGGGGGGGGGGGGGGGGGGGGGGGGGGGGGGGGCGGGGGATCGAAGAAGAGGAGGGCAAAGAAAAATCTGGAATGACAAAATCAAGAAATAGACAGGACTAAGTTATTATACACTTATGTATCAAGCGGAAGACAGAGAAAGATGTTGGGTTTTCTGAGCTAGAGCTTCCATTAGTACACCTTCAGGACCCTGACAGTTCAAGGGTTGTGTTTCGTTATGTTATGTCTACTGCAGCTGCTGTGGGGATATTCTTCAATCCGCATCAGAGGGTTTCACTGTCCTCTGACGGTTCTTCTTCGGTTCCTATTGACATTCAGAACATTATTATATACGTCCCGTCCCTATCTACAGCAGCAAAAAGAGTTCCAGTGAGAGTCTTAGTGTGTATATGACTGATGTAGTAGTAGTAGTAGTAGCAGCAGCAGCAGTAGTAATATAGCAGTAGCAGCAGTAGCAGCTGCAGTAGTAGTAGTAGTAGTAGTAGTAGTAGTAGTAGTAGTAGTAGTAGTAGTAGTAGTAGTAGTAGTAGTAGCAGCAGCAGCAGCAGCAGCAGCAGTATTAGCAGAAATAGAACAGTAGCACTAGTAGCAGCAACAAGAATAACAACAAACAGCACAGCACAGCAGCAGCAGCAGCAGCAGTAGTAGTAGTAGTAGTAGTAGTAGTAGTAGTAGTAGTAGTAGTAGTAGTAGTGGTGGTGGTGGTGGTGGTGGTAGTAGTAGTGGTGGTGGTAGTAGTAGTGGTGGTGGTAGTAGTAGTAGTAGTGGTGGTGGTAGTAGTAGTAGTAGTGGTGGTGGTAGTAGTAGTAGTGGTGGTGGTAGTAGTAGTAGTAGTGGTGGTTGTGGTAGTAGTAGTGGTGGTGGTGGTGGTAGTAGTAGTAGTAGTAGTAGTAGCAGCAGCAGCAGTAGTAGTAGTAGTAGTAGTAGTAGTAGTAGTAGTAGTAGTAGTAGTAGTAGTAGTAGTAGTAGTAGTAGTAGTAGTAGTAGTGGTAGCGGTGGTGGTAGTAGTAGTAGTGGTTTTGGTGGTAGTAGTAGTAGTGGTGGTGGTAGTAGTAGTAGTGGTGGTGGTGGTGGTAGTAGTAGTAGTGGTGGTGGTAGTAGTGGTAGTAGTAGTAGTGGTGGTAGTAGTGGTAGTGGTGGTAGTAGTAGTAGTGGTGGTGGTAGTAGTGGTAGTAGTAGTAGTGGTGGTAGTAGTAGTAGTAGTAGTAGTAGTAGTAGTAGTAGTAGTAGTAGTAGTAGTAGTAGTAGTAGTAGTAGTAGTGGTAGTAGTAATAGTAGTGGTGGTAATAATACTAGTAATAGTTATTCAACAGTTTATTCTGCTTATTTATCACCGTTGACGGTAAACATTATATAGAGCCTTTTCTCCACGCACGGGTTCTGGCTCCTGAATGTGGAAATAGGGGGGGGGGCACGGAATGGAACCAGTGGCCTTTAAATATATTTTGTACAACTCAAATAATCAGTAGTGTTTCCTTCGAAGCTGGGGTGCATATTCCTGAGAGGTGAGGAACCAACAGCCTGCATACAAATAAACCAGATCTGTAAAACGTCCTCGCCCCTACCCACCCATGGACCCGGGGAATCCACGGGGGCATCTGATTTACTACCCCGGAGTCAGGAGAGTGTATAATATAAGTGTAAGCTGTATAATTGAGAAACGATCGTCCATGCTTAGATTCATACCCAACACTTCTCAAGTTTGAGGTGAGGGCTACTCCTCTTTTCCTTCGGCTGTGACAGACGTGGTTAACATTGCGGAAATTTCTTTTTTGCAAGAGAAGTCACCTTTGCCTAGAGAAGGTATCTAGAATATTCATGATTATATCTCTTTGACTAGCCGATCTCAGTACAGACGACACAAAATGAGGGATCCCGGAAGGAACGTCAGCGATGGTCCTTACCTACTTAGGACTGCACTGGTACAGGAACTTGGGGCGAGGGGCACGGTTCAGGCTCTTAAGCGCTTCCCCCCCCCCCCCCCCTCCCAGTATCTAGGAGATTTTCTAACTTCAAGACGGGATGGTAAACCTTTGGGCGGCAGCCCGGAGAAGGAGAAGGACGAATTAACACCAGGTGGACAATCTGTAGTGTACTTTTTACCCACCCCCCCCCCCTTCTCCGCCCACATCACCAAAAATATTAAGCCACATTTCGTTCATCCGCTCTTACCATACATAGGTTAGTTGCGTATCCTTTACAGGACGTTGCAGAACCAACCACAACAGCCCCTGGCCGTTGTGTGGGTTTTCTAGGCAAATTTACGTCTAGTAGTTTGCCATTGCCTACTCGACGGTCGGCTTTCTTGATACCACTGTCGAAAGCAACGCAAGGCGCATGGCCCGCAGCTGGGATCGAACCCGGCATAACGGCATTACAAAGCGTTAGCATCTACTTAGCCATAGAGCCGATCATACATAGAAATAGGTAAAAACAAACAATTTTTCTTCCTCTTATGTCATGTTGTGCGACGTCAGTAGTCACGTGTGCCTGCAACCTTCTGTCTCATGTACCTTCAATCATTTCTTACCCAGGTGATTCTCTTTGGCAAACTGTCTTTCCCCTCTACCTGCTGGTTGTCATGACGTAAACAGGTTTTCCATTTCTCATGATCGACGTACAGAATATAGTCTGTTGATAATCAGTTGGCTCTCTTCGTGAATTAATTCCTTAGAAGATGTTTTAAATAATTTGTACATCTGATTGTAGTGTCATCAATCGTCTATAAAACCACACTGCCAAAGCGTCCCCGTTATACTGGCAACCATGGACCAGAACTTTGCTGCCAGAAATGAGTTTCTACATTTCGTTTTTTATGTCATCAAAACGTCTTCTGCTATTTGTGATTGAATTATGGCACAACGGATGATCTGTAATGTTCTCTCTCTCTCTCTCTCTCTCTCTCTCTCTCTCTCTCTCTCTCTCTCTCTCTCTCTCTCTCTCTCTCTCTCTCTTTCTTTCCCCCTCTCACTTCCCCACCACCACCCCTCACCCCCCCCCCCCCCCCCCCCCCCCCCAATCCTTTCAGTCATCGTGTGAACATTACGTCAATCATCAGGAGTGATCTCCCTTTGCTTGTTTACGACGTCATACTTTATTTTTATATTTTTACTTCCGGCACAGGGAGTCACCGTAACGGAGCGGCTAGACGTTCGCCGCGGATCGGAAGGTCGTAGGTTCGCTCCCTGGCAGAGCCAGACTTTTTCAACAATGACCTTGGCTCCCAAGTTGACCTAGCCTTGAGTGAGTACCGGGTGCAGTCCCGGGAAGTAAAGGCGGCCGGCGTGATGCTGACCACATCACCCATCTTGTACCGATTGGTCTATAAAATATATGACAGGACTAGCCCTATATGCCCTATACGCCTCAAGGCGTGGAAAAATGTCCTTTACTTACTTTACTTACTTACCTCCAGTAGGCGATATCACTCACAAACACGTATACACACTCGCGCGCGCGCCACACACACAGCACATATGCGCAAACACACACATATATATATATATATATATACACACACAGACACACGAGCAGGCACGCTTGAACACAGACACACATACGTACAGGCGCGCACCCTCGCAATGACATCCACGCACTAACATCTTCTGTTACCACGACATCTTTACAATCCGTGACGAAAGCCGTAGGAGTGTATTATTTCTCGGTTCGTCTAAACGATAGCGAGGTTTGGATTGAGGTAGAAATAGTCGTCATGTTGGAACACTCTTGGGCAAAGCTCGGGTATGATCATTAATTGTACGGTAGAGACTGGTTTCGCCCCATTGTTTGTTTATGGCCTACACGTTGTACTGTCAACACCTGACACCTTATAAACCCACGCCCTCACACGCCATCAAACAATAAAGGAAGAATACATAGAGTGGCCCTTCAGAATTGGATTCCAGTTACTTCTGTTCTCTCTGTGTCTCTCTCTCTGTCTCTATCTATCTATCTATCTATCTATCTATCTATCTATCTATCTATCTATCTATCTATCTATCTATCTATCTATCTATCTATCTATCTATCTATCTATCTATCTATCTATCTATCTATCTATCTATCTATCTATCTATCTATCTATCTATCTATCTATCTATCTATCTATCTATCTATCTATCTATCTATCTATCTATCTATCTATCTATCTATCTATCTATCTTCTATCTATCTATCTATCTATCTATCTATCTATCTATCTATCTATCTATCTATCTACCTACCTACCTATCTACCTATCTATGTCTATCTACCTATCTATCTAATCTATCATATCTATCTATCTTATCTATCTATCTATCGATCTATCTATCTATCTATCGATCTATCTATTCTATCTATCTATCTATCTATCTATCTATCTATCTATCTATCTATCTATCTATCTATCTATCTATCTACTATCTATCTATCTATCTATCTATCTATCTATCTATCTATCTATCTATCTATCTAGCTATCTATCTATCTATCTATCTATCTATCTATCTATCTATCTATCTATCTATCTATCTATCTATCTATCTATCTATCTATCGATCTATCTATCTATCTATCTATCTACTATCTATCTATCTATCTATCTAGCTATCTATCTATCCCTCTCCTATATATATATATATATATATAATATATATATATATATATATATATATATATATATTATATTGGGTATGTTCAGGGGGGGGGGGGGGGTCGGATGTGAATGACTAAAACACACTGAACGAAAGTTAAATGCTTTATATATAAAATTTTAATGAGATGAAACTAGTGTAATTTAAAATGGTAAGGCCCCTGGGTTTCACTTAGCTTAGCGCCTCATCAAGTTTAAATCCGACCCAGCTGGTACCCATTTGAGGCTGGGTCGACCTGATAGCCAAGATATTTTTTCATCGAAATCCTCTTGGTGCGGATTGGAACCTAAGACTTTCGTACATGCATTTGAGCGACTGGTCACTCTGCCATATATATATATATATATATATATATATATATATATATATATATATATATTATATATATATATTAGAGAGAGAGAGAGAGAGAGAGAGAGAGAGAGAGAGAGAGGAGAGTTTTTCAGAAGCCTCCAAGCCATCCCTTCAAGTGTCGCCTCTGTATCTATGATGCTCTTCCAATCACGATCGATCTTTTACCATCTTCTGCATTGTGTAAATAGGTCAGCGATTAATCTAGGTCATGGACACGTTAAGAAGGCAGTTCAGCGTCCCCTGGAGTCACAACAACTGCAACTATTTCTGTTCCCATTACTTTGGTCTTTGTCTAACGACGTTGGAAAGTCTCTATAACTGGCTTGCAGGGGTGTTCCGTAGCTATTATCTGAGTGACTGTTGAGAAACTCAACTGTCAGACGGTACAGTCGAGTTTTGTTGTGTCACTGCTATACATCTGTCATCTGAAACTGTTCTCTCCAATACAGTGTTATTTGGTCATAGGTTGTAGGGGAGGAGGGAGGGGGGGGGGGGTGCTGTCTTGGTGAACTATACGTGATTGCTGCTGCAACTACCATGGCTGCTAATGTGGTGACCGTATAACTGCTATAGTTTTACTACTACTAATATTAACCACCACCACAACCACCACTGACGCCGCTACCACCACTTTCGCGACGAGTACCACAGCTACTATCAATAACAGTTCTAGATTCACTCTTGTCGCAGAATGTACAAATATTCCACATCCGTGAAGTGATTCCTATATTCTACCTGCAGCGCCATCTTGTGTGATTTCTATCTACTAACCGCTCCACCATTTTGGGTGATTTCTATTTACTAACCGCTCCACCATTTTGAGTGATTTCTATTTACCAACCACTCCACCATCGTGGGTAATTTCTATTTACTAACTGCTCCACCATTTTATGTGATTTATATTTACTAACCACTCCACCATCGTGGGTAATTTCTATTTACTAACTGCTCCACCATTTTATGTGATTTATATTTACTAACTGCTCCACCATCTTATGTGATTTCTATTTACTAACTGCTCCACCATCTTATGTGATTTCTATTTACTAACTGCTCCACCATTTTGGTTGATTTCTATTTACTAACCACTCCACCATCTTGGGTGTTTTCTATTTACTAACCACTCCACCATCTTGGGTGATTTCTATTTACTAACCGCTCCACCATCGTGGGTAATTTCTATTTACTAACGGATCCACCATCTTGGGTGATTTCTTTTTACTAACGGATCCACCATCTTGGGTGATTTCTATTTACTAACGGATCCACCATCTTGGGTGATTTCTATTTACTAACCGCTCCACCATCTTGGGTGATTTCTATTTACTAACCGCTGCACCATCTTGGGTGATTTCTATTTACTAACGGATCCACCATCTTTGAGCGATTTCTATTTACTAACCGCTCCACCATCTTGGGTGATTTCTATTTACTAACCGCTGCACCATCTTGGGTGATTTCTGTTTACTAACCGCTCAACCATCTTGATTGATTTCTATTTACTAACGGCTCCACCATCTTGAGTGATATATATTTACTAACCGCTCCACACACTTTGCCGCATGCTCCACCTTGTGAGAAATCTTGAAAAATAGGCCAGATCTGTGAAACGGATGAGCACGCAAACCCTAAGTTCTGGGATAAGACTAAATTCCTTAAGCGGACTTCGCCAGAGCTTACAGCAGGTAAAAGGGAAGCAGAAGAAGAAGAAGAAGAAGAAGAAGAAGAAGAAGAAGAAGAAGAAGAAGAAGAAGAAGAAGAAGAAGAAGAAGAAGAAGAAGAAGAAGAAGAAGAAGAAGAAGAAGAAGAAGAGAAGACGAAGAAGTTGGGTTTTACGACATGCTTGTTAGGGACAGTCGGCCTATTCTCCCCGCACCCCCCCCCCTTTTTTTAACCCCCCCCCCCCCTCACCCCTCGGGGTTGGTGAAAACGTTTTTATATTATGTTTATTTCAGTAGCTATGCGTTTCTGTTTCATTGAATAACTATGCATTCCTTTTTTTTTTTTTTTTTTTAATTATATAAAAATTTATATTTGTTGTAGAACCAGCGTCAGCAAGCTCCCAGGATCTGTCTCTGGATCACAGTGGCGACAATAGTTTCAAACAAAAGTCTTATTTCTCTGATATCCTCTCCAATCCTCCAGCACAGAATCCCAGGCTTACATTCAAGACACTGTTACACAGTCCGTTAAATAAATGATTCGGTAACACGGGAAATGCCTGGCATCACGCCAGCTCATCCACTTCATCCCATCGTCTTGTATCAATGTGCTCCTAGGCACCTAACATGAACAGATGCGGAGGGTTCCGTTAGCCCGAATCCCCGGACTAAAATACGACCCAGTTTCTATAGATCATTAATTTAATTGGCCGGTGTCTGCAGCAACAAGAAATGTGGAAGCACTTTTGTTTACTTGTTGAAAGCTTTATTTATGTCTCTGTGGAGATCTTGATCTAGCTTCTCTACATATTTGTTCTATAGTCGGTTCCAGAAACTCTGTAACTCAGAAACCCTTCTGTGTAAGTTGTTGAAATTTGGCCTTCCAAATTTTTTTTTATTTTTTATTAACATAAACACACATCCAGTTTCCATTTTACAGATGTAAATTCTAAAATCATAAGGGTGTGAAATATGTAAGACGTACGTAAATATTCTTGTTTATTTGTAGTTTTTCAGATATTTATTAAAGGCATGATTTCTGTAACGTATTAAAGATATTAATATGACCAAGATTTTACTGAGAATAATTATGAGAAGAATAAGAAACAAAATTAAACCAGAAATCAGCGATGAACAATGTAGATTTGTAGAAGGAAAAGGTACAAACAATGCCATATACATCCTAAGGATATTGTCAGAAAGAGCTATAGAAGTAAAGACTGATTTGTACTTTTTGTTCATAGACTATACAAAAGAATTTAACTGTGTGAAGCATGAGGAAGTAATAACACTGTTGGAAAAATTAAACTTTGATGGAAAAGATCTGCGAAAAAAAAAAGAATATATATTGGCAGCAAACAGCAGCTATAAGAATTAACAATTGTTTAAGTACATTTCAAAGCATAACGAGGGGCGTACGACAAGGATGTCTACTATCACCTGATTTGTTTTCAATATACAAAACGACAGTTTTGTATTACAAACATTTGTGTAATTCTTTGTCAATTTTATTATGAGATCGTTAACTTTAGCCTGCGTATCAATTTAACAATTAATTGATGTCGCTGTAAAAGAAAGTAAAAAAAAAAAAGGGGGTTTAAAAAAAAACCCCGATATAGTTAGTAATTTTTGTTAATTTTCCTCCAAAATGCAACATTAGAGTAAATGGGCCAGCTCCAAAGAAGGGAAACAGTATATAAGGCTTTGCACCTTTAGGATCCGTCCCAACTTAGCCCCGCCCGCGAGCCTCACAATCCCCACCTTCCACTAGTATCTAGAAAATGACTTGAACGTCTTGTAGACTTGGTGTAATGTTCGTGTTTGACTGCACCAGCCTCCCGTGTCCACAAGCCTCCCATGTCCACCAGCCCCCTCCCCATGTCCAACAGCCCACCCCCATGTCCAACGGCCCCGATGTCCACCAGGCCCCCCCCCCCATGTCCACCAGCCCCCCCCCCCTATGTCTAACAGCCCCCAATGTCCACCAGGCCCCCCCACCCATCCATGTCCAACAGCCCTCCCATGTCCAACAGCCCCCCCCCCCTATGTCCAACAGAGAGCGCCCCATGTCCAACAGCTCCCCGCATGTCCAACAGCCCCCCCCCCATGTCCAACAGCCCCCTTCCCATGTCCAACATCCCCCCATGTCCAACAGCCCCCCCCCCCCATGTTTAACAGCCCCCCACCCATGTCGCAACAGCCTCCCATGTCCACAAGCCCCACCCCCATGTCCAACAGCCCCCTATGTCCACCAGCCCCCACCCCCATATCCAACAGCCCCCTCCCCATGTCTAATAGCCCCCACCCATGTCCAAACAGCCCCCCCATGTCAACCAACCCCCCCCCCCATGTCCAACAGCCCCCCCCCCCATGTCCAACAGCCCCCCCCCCCATGTCCAACAGCCCCCTCATGTCCAACACCCAACCCCCCATGTCCACCAGCCCCCACCCCCCCCCATGTCCACCAGCCCCCCCATGTCCAATAGCCCCCCCATGTCCACCCAGCCCCCCCCATGTCCAACAGCCCCCCCCCTCATGGTCAAACAGCCCCCCCCCCCCCTATGTCCCAACAGCCCCCCATGTCCACCAGCCCCCCCCCCCACATGTTCACCAGCCCCCCCCCCATATCCAACAGCCCCCCATGTCCAACAGCCCCCCCTCCATGTCCACCAGCCCCCCCCCCCCCCCATGTCCACCAGCCCCCCCCATGTCCAACAGCCCCCCACATGTCCACCAGCCCCCCCCCCATGTCCAAATAGCAACCCACATGTCCACCAGCCCCCCCCCCCCCATCATGTCCCACCCCCCCTATGTCCACACAGCCCCCTCCCCCCATGTCCACCAGCCCCCCATTTCGACCAGCCACCCCCCCCCCATGTCCACGAGCCCCCTCCCCCCCCCATGTCCCTCCCACCCCCCCATGTCCACCAGCACCCCCCCCCCATGTCCACCAGCCCCCTAATGTCCACAAGCCCCCCCCTCTCCCATGTCCAACAGCCACCCCCCCCCCATGTCCACCAGCCCCCCGTGTCCAACAGCCCATCCCCCATGTCCAACAGCCCCCATGTCCACCAGCCCCCCCCCCCCAATGTTCACCAGCCCTCCCCCCTCATGTCCACAAGCCACCCCCCCCCTCATGTCCAACAGCCCCACCCCCCTATGTCCAACAGCCCCCCACCCTATGTCCACCAGCACCTTCCCCTCATGTCCACCAGCCCCCCCCCCCCAATATCCAACACCCCCCTCCCCTATGTCCAACAGCCCCCCCCATGTCCAACAGCCCCCCCCCCATGTCCAACAGCCCCCTCCCCCATTTCCAACAGCCCCCCCCCCATGTCCCAACAGCCCACCCCCACCCCCATTTCCACCAGCCCCCCCCCCCCATGTCCACCAGCCCCCCCCCCCATGTCCAACAGCCCCCCCCCCCATGTCCAACAGCCCCCCCCCCCCCATGTCCACAAGTCCCGCCCATGTCCACCAGCCCCCCCATGTCCAACAGCCCCCCCCCCCATGTCCAACAGCCCCCCCCCCCGATGTCCAACAGCCCCCCTCGCATGTCCACCAGCCCCTCCCCCATGACCACCAGCCCCCCCCCCTATGTCCACCAGCCCCTACCCCATGTCCAACAGCCCCCCCCTATGTCCAAAAGCCCCCCCCCCCCATGTCTAACAGCCTTCCCCTTCATGTCCAACAGCCCCCCCCCATGTCCAACAGCCCCCGCCCCCATGTCCAACAGCCCCCCCCCCCATGTCCAACAGCCCCCCCCCCCGATGTCCAAACAGCCCCCCTCCCATGTCCACCAGCCACCCCCCCCCATGACCACCAGCCCCCCCCCCTATGTCCAACCAGCCCCTACCCCATGTCCCAACAGCCCCCCCCCCCTATGTCCAAAAGCCCCCCCCCATGTCTAACAGCCTCCCCCTTCATGTCCAACAGCCCCCCCCCCCATGTCCAAGCCCCCCCCCCCCCCCATGTACCCAACAGCCCCCCCCCCCTATGTCCATCAGCCCCCCCCCACCATGTCCACCAGCCCCCCCCCCCCATGTCCAACAGCCCCCCCCCCCCATGTCCCAACAGCCCCCCCCCCCCATGTCCAACAGCCCCCCCCCCCCATGTCTAACAGCCCCTCCCCATATCCCAACAGCCCCCCCCCCAGGTCTAACAGGCCCCCCCCAAATGTCAACAGCCCCCCCCCCCCCAATGTCAACAGCCCCCCCCCCCAATGTCAACAGCCCCCCATGTCCAACAGCCCCCCCCCCTATGTCCAACAGCCCCCCCCCCTATGTCCACAGCCCCCCCCCATGTCCAACAGCCCCCCCCCCCAATGTCCAACAGCCCCCCCCCCAATATCCAACAGCCCCCCCCCCGCATGTCCAACAGCCCCCCCCCCTCATGTCCAACAGCCCCCCATGTCCAACAGCCCCCCCCCCCCCCATGTGCAACAGCCCCCCCCCATCCAACAGCCCCTCCCATGTCCACCAGCCGCCCCCCCCCCATGTCCACCAGCCTCTTCCCATGCCCCACAGCCCCTTCCCCCATGTCCATACAGCCCCCTATGTCCACAAGCACCCCCTCCCCAATGTCCCCACTAGCCCCCATGTCCCAACATCCCCCCCCCAATGTCCACCAGCCCCCCATGTCCACCAGACCCTCCTCCCCCCATGTCCACAAGCCCCCTCCCCCATGTCCCACCAGCCCCCCCATGTCCACCAGCCCCCCATGTCCACAAGCCCCCCCCCCATGTCCCACCAGCCCCCCCCATGTCCACCAGCCCCTATGTCCACCAGCCCCCCCCTCTCCCATGTCCACCAGCCCCCCCCCCCTTATGTCCACCAGCCCCCCCCCCCATGTAGACCAGCTCCCCCCATGTCCACCAGCCCCCCCCCCCCATGTCCACAAGCCCCCCCCCCCCCCCAAATGTCCACCAGCCCCCCATGTCTAAGGAATTCCAGAAAAATTGACTAAAAAGCTCAACAAAATGGGGAAGCAGATACGTGAACAAAACAACACAACGTAACGTTTCGGCCGGGCAGCCTTTTCCAAACATAAGTGAACTACACAAACGAGGAATGGAGAGTATGTAGATCTCTAAGGGGTTTATCGTTTAAAAAAATGCGATGTGGAATAAAAAAAAAAAATAGAACAAACGATGGTAATAAAATATAGTCAAACAAAATAATAAACAGTAGTATTGTAAATATATAATATGATACTGGGAAAAAAGAAATACAAATGTTAATGATACATAAATGATATTGATAAGAAATAGAATAAAGTAATAATATGAAATAAAATAAGATAAAAGCAAATAATTAACATTAAAGGATAAGAGTAGAACTATGTAGATGAAGGTATGTTGGATATTGATACCACCTGGACTAAGAATGCCTAAGCTGTGGATGAGGCGATTTTCCAAAGCGAGGCGCTTAGTATGATCGCCAGAGCAAGATTGTAATGGTGTGACAGATATATTATCTTTACCTCTGTGGTCAGAGCTATTGAAATGGAGAGGGATTGGTTTAAGTGTCTTCTTGTCGATATCAGAGAGGTGTTCCCGGAAATGATCAGCTAGCTTCCTGCCAGTTTCCCCAATGTATGCCTTGAGGCATCGTTTGCAGACAATTGCATACATTACGTTGCGGGATTCGCAAGTGAAAGGTTCCCTAATTTGGAAATAACCATTAGGAAACTGACCGAAGAAGTCTGGACAACAAAAGGACATGTCTAGATCTCTATGGGGTGACGCACACAGCACTTCCTTTTGGGACTACTGAATGCTCACGCAGCACGAGCAAGACATGTCCTTGTGTTGTATCATATTATATATTAACAATACTACTGTTTATTATTTTTGTGTGACTATATTTTATTACCATCGTTTATTTATTTATTTTTTTCATTTATTCCACATCGCATTTTTTTAAACGTTGCGGACGTCACCCCTTTTTGATCTACATACTTTCCATTCCTCGTTTGTGTAGTCCACTTATGTTTGAGAAAGGCTGCCAGGCCGAAACGTTACGTTGTGTTGTTTTGTTCACGTTTTTCTGCTTCCCCATTTTGTTGAGCTTTTTAGTCAAATTGTTCTGGAATTCCTTGTATAAGCTTGACTGCAGTCAACCCCATATTTTCTCTCGTGTCCACCAGCCTGGACAAGGATACTGATTCCTGCTTGTTGTCATGATCTTCTTTGCGATATCCATCTGGCCTGTAGTTGGTACGCTCATTGCCTCGAACACACGCATCCGACGGCATAATGATAAAGATTAGGAGAGTAGGGATTCGTTATTAGAAAGGATTATCATCACAGCACTCTGGACAGATCCATAGATGCTCCGATCTCATCCTGAAAAGCTCCACAAGTGTAAAACGACTGATGACGCCTATTCTGTGTTGGTTGATGATCATTTTTTGCAGCTCTAGACTGCACCCCCATGTCCATTAGTCTAGACATGTCCTTTGGTGTGCTCCTCGGTACGGTAAGTGCAGCGCATGGCATTGATAACATCACTTCATTCCAGTACCGGATCAGCTATAGCAACCGCAGTGTCAGCAAGATAGTCTGCACGCTCGTTTCTTTGAACACCCGCATAACCTAAAAGTTAGGCCAGCTATTCTTGAAGTGCTTAGTGTTGCAATCCATTCTTGCTTAATACATCCAGCTTGGATGTTTTTAAAGCATATTCATCAAGTCACTAAGAATACATACGTGTGTGAACTGTTGAACATCAAGCCATGCTAATGCCTTTGTTACAACCATAGTTTCCATTGTAAGGCTACTATATAGTTGCAACAGTAGAGGCGCCATTCATCTCCTTGATGGTTTTCGGCCTTGAGCTTACTGTGAATACCCATGCACTTCGCTTGCCCCTAATTACTCACCCATCTGTGTAAACTTTAGCATCACCTTCATCTGTGTTTTTTTTTTTTAATCAGTGTTCTGACTAAAATGTCAACAATGCCAGGAATCTGCTCTCTACAGCTTCCATCAAGTGTGATATGGACTGTAATAATAATGTTTGGAGAAGGAGGCATAATTATCTATTTAATTCCAAAATAATGTCAGTAAGGCGGCAAACATGTTCGATAGCATCCTCAGCCCGACCAGTCCAACCATTTGCCTCGTTTGAGTCTACTCTTTTGTTTGTTTGAATAATTCTTCATAAAGTGGGTATCGATGGTCTGATTTCACTTTGAGAAAAGCAACAGGCCTGGATAGCTTGATTCTGTTTTCCATTGTGGGGGAAATCGAAGAGGTATCGCGAGGATTTACAGGAGGTGTCTCTAGTGCATCCACGAATAATATGCATTGCCTCGTTTTAAATTTTTTTTTTTCCAGTATGTTTATCTGTGTGGTGCGGATTGTCTTGATGGCCAATGCATATTAAGTTTAAAACGAGGAAAAAAAAACTTTCTTTGAGTGGCAATGAAAGACATTTTAAATGTTAACTTTTAAGTATCTTCATGCCTTCTTTAATAATGTCATAATTTATAGCCGACTTGTCTAGATTTTTGCCGCGGCACCCCTGGCAAACTCACCCAGTTTGAGAACCTCTACTGTAATGCCTCGGTCGAGTCAGCAGGCAAAGACATTGAGCCAAGGCTTTTGTTTTGTTTTTTAACCTCAAACACGGAACTTACCAACACCCCAAAGACAGCTGAAATATACGTGCAGAGACACATAGTCCATATAACTGTGACAGGACATATGTAATCAATCATACATGAAGTGTCAGTAAACAAGCCACAAAAACACTAGTCTGGTTTCTGTGTTCAGAACTTTGCGCCAGATATGGGACAGGACATGTTTGAAAGCAGGATCCAGGAAGTGTCATAATACAAAGCAATACCAATATAAAATACGTTATCTCTAGTCGTTGTTGTTACTCAAGCTTCCGGACTTACAGTTTCAGGCGGCACGTCTTTCGTTGTAGCAGATCTGTACCACATCTGTAGTGGGCACCAGAACACTGAGGTACTGCAGCACTCCCTATTTTAAACTCGATTTTTTAGTTCGATAACGTTTAATCAACGTATAGTGGTGATTTTTGGGGGTAATAACGTTCTTTTTATGATATTTCTTTATACTTGTAACACTTTCAGTAATCTATAAAAATTTAATTTCAGGAGCTATTCTCTAGCTCACGGGGTGGGGTGGGGGTGGGGGGTATTACTACTGCAAAACTCTCATCGCTACACGTTACTTCTGTGTACGTCAGTTCAGTGATTATCACTACTGTATAAGTCTCATCGCTACACGTTACTTCTCTGTTCGTCAGTTTACCGTCTATCGCTACTGTACAACTCTCATCGCTACACGTTACTTCTCTGTTCGTCGGTGTAATGTTTATCGCTACTGTACAAGTCTCATCGCTACACGTTACTTCTCTGTTCGTCGGTGTAATGTCTATCGCTACTGCACAACTCTCATCGCTACACGTTACTTTTCTGTTCGTCGGTTTACTGTCTATCGCTACTGTACAACTCTCATCGCTACACGTTACTTCTCTGTTCGTCGGTTTACTGTCTATCGCTACTGTACAACTCTCATCGCTACATGTTACTTCTCTGTTCGTCGGTTTATGTTTCAATCGCTACTGCACAACTCTCATCGCTACACGTTACTTCTAAGTCAGTTCACTTTCTATCGCTACTGTACAACTTTCAACACTATATTACTTTTCTGTCAGCTCACTTTCTATCTCCACTCTACAAGTCGCATCGCTACACGTTACTTCTCTGGTCAGTTCTCCACATTTTTTTCTCTTTAGTACGTCCCCATGCCTATGATACTAAGTACTTGTGAGATAAGGCAGAAGAAAAGTGACATTGCTTCTGTCGGCTGAAATGAGCCGATATTTTCACATATTTGTTGTCAGTTAACAGACAGACAACAAAAGTGAGTTTGAAACGTCGTGGCCGCACACTTCAACAAACATCTGGAAAACTCCTGTACGAATCAGCAGGAATTTTTGCAAGTGATCCTAGATTTAACATGTCCTTATTATTTTATAATTTACATTTTCACAGGTGCTGCTGTTTTCCTAAAGTGGCAAAATTTCTTTTGATCTCTCTTTGACTAATAATTTGTGTATCCCTATATATATATATATATATATATATATATATATATATATATATATATATATATATATATATATATATATATATATATTGCAATGAGTCGTTGTCTAGGAGATAATGTGTCTAGTGAATGCTCTTAGCACACCTTCTTACGATGACATAACAGGGACAAGCCGACACCGACTTCGAAGTACGAAGCAGTTTATTGACATCTCATCACTTACATAAACGAGCTGTCCGTATCCTAATGTACAGCTTGCACATACCACAGCTATCAGACTCCAACATGCTGGTTTCTCACGTAATCGCTGACCAGAGTTAGCACAGATGGATCTGGTTATTCTCATCGACTTCCCACAGAATGGCCTGGCTGGTCTTGGCTTCAATTGATGTCGTCGTCTGATCTTCCTCTCGCAGCAATCAGTCTCACGTTGTCATTCTCTCGATCACTCTCCCGTCCTTTCGCTCCGACAGTCGACACATACTAACTGATCAGACTGGGGTCTGAACTTATACCCAGTGATCGTTCCACGTGGCAACCTGTGGTCGCTATCATCGGGTTCCACGTGATAACTCGTGGTCATCACCTATCTTGAAAACCTCGGTTAATCCGAGTATCTGGCTTCTCTAGGCTCCCCCACCCCCCCCCCCCAATCCCCACTTCCAACCTTCAAAATCAAGGTGAAAATATCCCCATATATACACACAGTAGATGACACGAGTGTGGAAACTGGAAATCAATCCACATGTGCAGCTCTTGGTTAAAATTATTTTGCTAGTCTACTCCGCCACCTGCAGACTGCGAGGTGTAAGCTTAGTTAGCATATACCCAAATCTGGCACAGGGCAAATTTTTGTCATTTAAACAATCATTGCTTTATAATTCGGCTTAGGCGTTGCGAACGAGCTTCGTAATGCTGGGGGTGCTGGGTTCGATTCCAACTGCGCTGTCTTAGATTGGTTTCGACAGTGGCACAGAGAGCTGATCGTTCAGTCAGCAATGGCAAACTACTGGACGTAAAATTTGCTTTAAAAACCATAATAACCAAAACAAGCTGGGTTTGGTTCTACGACATCCTGTAGAAGATATGCAACTAACCTTTTACTTTGTAATTCAGTTTGTCACCCGTGGCCTCCACAGGCGTTCCGTTGACAGATGATCTTATCCAAGGTTTTACTTTCCGGGTTAGGATTTAATTTGTGTATTCGTTCGTCAATTATAAATCAAAAATTAAAAATGTAACCATGTTCAACTGTGCCGAAGATGGCTACGGTTATAATTATGGTCTGTTTTTATTTGCCCAGGAGCCGTCACTGAGTAGCGGCTACATGATCGCCTGCGAATCCAAAGGTCAAGGTTATGGGTTAAGGCAAAGCCAGACATTTTTCAGAAAAATGACCTTGGCTACCAGGTCGACCCAGCCTGAAACGGGTACAAGGTAAATTCATGGGAAGTAAAGGACGTTTACATCACCCACCAAGGGCCAATTGGTCTATACAATATAGGTACAGCCGTAAATGCTCAAAACGCAAGAAGGCGTGGGAAAAGGTCCTTTATTTTTGTGACGACAAGCTCGGTGACTTCAGAATATGTCTTTCCTCAACCTACGTTTATTTCTATGTATTTTAAAGTATACAGAAAAATATGGTTTTTAATATATCCTAAATCTAAGTAAGGCGACCATAACAACCCTATTTAGTTCTCCTGGACTGCTGGTGATATCAAACACTGAGACTCTTTCCTAGATGTAAAGTGTTAGGACACTGATGACTGAGCAGGTAGACCAGTGGCACCAGTAAGACTGACCAGCTCAGACTTAGTGGCTGGAGATTTTGCTTGCTAAACTGAGGTGTAAGATAATTATCTCCTGGTTAGGCCTTTAGGAGCAAATAACTCAGGCTATATGTGATTATCTCTCCCTGAGGCTACCCCACTTGAGAACAGGTCAGACCGCCAGTATTGACATGGTCCGATAAAGTTGATGGCAGGTTGAAGAAGGGATGGAAGGTGTGACTTTGTTTATGAGCTTTGACCAGCTTGACGGACCAGGAGAATGTAACCGTGGGAATTCAAACAAGTTTTGTATAGTCCTGACTGACAGTTAATAGACTTACCCACGGGGAGGGGCTGTGACATCCTTAAATGAGAGTGGTTTTAGGAGTAATGTGGGAAAGGTCCGATAAAGTTGATGGCAGGTTGAAGAAGGGATGGAAGGTGTGACTTTGTTTATGAGCTTTGACCAGCTTGACGGACCAGGAGAATGTAACCGTGGGAATTCAAACAAGTTTTGTATAGTCCTGACTGACAGTTAATAGACTTACCCACGGGGAGGGGCTGTGACATCCTTAAATGAGAGTGGTTTTAGGAGTAATGTGGGAGGAGCTTAGAAGAAGTTATAAAAGGGTGGATCCTAGAACTTGGAAGTGAGACTCTGACATTAGAACACCATCTGTTTAGCTTAAAACCTAAGCTTGAGACAGCACTTTTGGCATTGTGTTTTCATTTTCCACGTAAGCGAAACTAGTTTCAAAACCTTTACTTCGTGATAGAAATCTTACTGTCTTTTTGCTCAAGTGTGTGTCTTCATCACTTTGTAGTACTCCTTAGCGGACATTTCTCCATTCTCTTAGGGCACTGTCACATTGCTTTATATCGCAATTGATAGCGTCATGAATGTTTTTCGTGCACATTTGTTTCAATGTTGTACAATGTAAATGTTGATGTTACCATTGAAATTTAATGAACTCTCATTTTTCTAAAATCACGTGCGTGAAGATAACTTTGGCAGTCTTTTCACGTGTGGTTAATTTGAATCTGTATTACATACAGCTAACACACTGAAATATGTTTAACTCCCTGGAGGCTAATGCGGAGATTGATCTCGGAGAGTAAATCCCTGAGATTTGTTATTTGATTCACCACATAAATATTGTTAGCATCATGGGCTCGTCCATTGTTCCAAGATATTGATTCCAGAACTTGTTCTGTCAAACTGATTGTCATTTTGAGTCTGTACGAGAGATGATGTCATTCATAGAAGACTTAACTATCATTACAGGACGTGAGTAGAGGAAGGCAGGAAATGTAACAACTACAATGTGAGACGAAGTCCTTCCAGACTGGACAGGAGTGAATGTGAAAATGAGGAAGAGATGAAATGTTTTATTAGAATAGACATGTTTGGTGTTATTATAATATACATGTTTGGTGTACATCTAGATTAGATACTACACATATGCGCTTGTTTCTTTACCACAGTTCCCACACTGGGCAGGGACTAGTAGGCATCCATTCTTTGCCGACCGTCTGAGTGTAACGACCTGCTTGAAAGCAGTGAGGACGACAAACTGGAAAAGAATAGGCAGGGTCTCAAGCTGAGAACTGTCCAAAGGTTGATTTTCTCCAATTACACGAGTCACGTATATGAATTAATTTCATCAATAACTTCACCTTCACTCTACTAGCCTAAACACGTACATTTCATTTTTGGTTAGATTTATTCAATAAATCTTGTTATAAAATAGTTGAGTAAATTGCGTACTTAGGTTCAAGTGTCTCTGTGTATATTAGTTTACTTCAGCTGACAAATATGTAAATCACTTGATGGGGGCTTTTAAGTAATGCCAGGAGAGGAGAAAGTAGGAGGGGTTAACTGTGTATCTTGATATTATCTCATTGGGTTCATCTTGATATCTATCTATCCTTTCTTCTACTCCTGTGGATACAAGTACAGCAACTTTCATTTAATGGAACAAGCCACTCGCTGTTTTCTTGGCTATCCAGGACTGTCTAGGATCAACATAGCCTAGATATTAGTCCAGTTTCTCACGTGGGTGGGCACTGTTAGGGTTCAAACCCACACACTCACTATATAAGTGTATTTACCCGCGTGGGTTCACGGCAATTTGACCTGCACCCAAATTCAGTGGCTTCAATGGTGGCTGACTGTCACTAACTGTGTGTAAAGTTCTCCCTTCTGAACATGTCTGGATCGTCCTCACCTCGCTCCAGATCTTCTTAGTTCAGGAAGAGGTCTCCAAAACGGACCCTTCTGTTCGCTTCGTATCAGTATGTTTTAGTGTATCTGATATTTCCGCGGTCCATGTTCTGCGTGGTCGACCTCTGGTTCTGTTACCGCTACATCTTTATAACATTACTCTCTATGGTGCCCAGATCAAGCTGTTCTTTTGCGTCTCCATCTTCCTGGCTATACTTGTTGTGACCGACTGACTGACTTTCTACCCCACTACGACATCATACAAGCGATAAACACCCGATGACACAATGTGCCACCATGTGGGTGAGGATCACCGTAGAGAGGTCCCGGAAACCGCGTTCAGCCTTTAGGCCATATTTATGGCCAGGCTATATTGCGGCCCCTGGTAAGAGCCACAGTAGGGCTTCAAAGAACGAAAAATTGTATCCTGAAAAGAACGGGAAGTTATTACTTATTGTTTGTAGAAGCACTGTATTATAGTAGAGGTGCAAAGGAAAGTCATGTGACAAATGGCCGCCAACTCGAGTGACGTCAAACGGTTAGACAAGACAAATAGCTGTGAAAACATGACATCCCCAAAAACAGTATGACAATACATTCACGCGTATTCATTGGCGCTCAAAAACCTGACCTTTTTTTAAATGACCTTGGCTTACAGATCGACTGCACCTTTAGTGTGTACCAGGTAAAGACTTGAGAAGTAAAGGCGGCAGGCATGATGTTGATCACACTACCGACCAACTGTCAAATGGTCTATAAAATAAAGCTCTAGCACTAAATGCCTAATACGCCCAAAAGTGTGGAAAATGGTACCATCATCATCAGTTCTCGTTATGCCTAGTGGCACATAAGGCTTCAGAGAGGACTTTCCATGCTTTCCTGTCCTGTGCAATCTTCAGTGCAGTTTTCCATGTCAAAGATGCCGCACTCAGGTCACTTTCCATCGTTCGTCTCCGTGTTGTTTTTTGGCGCCCCTGTTTTATCTTTCCCTCTGGTGTCCATGTGAGAGCTGTTTTAGCAGGTATATCAGGATTCATTCTCATAACGTGACCAAGCCATTTCTATCTTCTCTTGGTAATCATACTGTCTAAAGTTTCTTGGTTTGTGACTAGAAGTAGTTTAGTGTTTGAGATTGTATCTGGCCAGAAAATTTTGATAATTCTATGTAGACATGTGTGGTGGAAGGTGGATGGACAATTGTATACCTTACTTTTATTATGCACAATAAGCCGAAGGGCGTGGAAAAGGGACATTTTTGTCCCTGGCGCTCAGAGTCATGAATAACGCGACTAAACATTAGACAGCATAACATTCTAAACATTAAGTTACCGTAACAGGACTCGAAAATGTCGCCTTCAATAGACCAGGTCGGGAACGCACTTCAACGAAAAGCTAACAAGCAAAGCAAAGGACCGTTTTCCACTTTAATTGTGTCCTGGGCTAGACCGAATATTGTAGACTGGTTTCCCACCTCCCCAGCTGTAGGTTACTGACATTTGTGGAATCGACTGCTATCAATCGAGTTAGTCCAGAATTATGCATACAAAAGGACATGCTCTCCATCTTGCGTTAACTCTGGTGAAACAGTTTTTGAAAGTAGTCGATTTTGTGTTCAGTTGGAAGGATTCATTTGTGTGTGTGTGTGTGTGTGGCTTAATTTTAATCAATTGTAACTGTAGTATGCACCTGACGAGTTACAACAAACGTCTGGTAATAGATTGCGCAATCTGTACAGTTTACCATAGCAGTCTAAATCTGGTAAGTGTAACAGAAAAAAAAACTAACAGACAGAAAAACTAGGCCGATTTCCACTGCAATCTAGATCTTGAAATTCTGATGGAAAGAAACAGAAATGTTAAATTAAGAATCGACATTTCAGCACTAGGGACACTCCCATAAGTGCTCAGTCCCCATCTTCAGCAGCAGGCGAAAAGTCCCAATTCCGATGGTAACAGTAACTGATTCTATATCCTTTTCATCCGTCTCCCTTACTTGGAGTTCCTATGTTCATACAGCACCCATTTTTGCACACCACTTAGTCACTTTGTCTGAAGTTGCCTGCAGCTCTTGGGCTATCCGTTGTCTATATTTCCTTGCCTATATCCTTTCAACATCTGGTGCTTCAAGTTCTGCGATCTTGCTTGGATACACATTAGAGATCACCGGTGAAATAGCAGAGCCCTGTGGTAGTCCCGGGGCGATATTACATGGTTTTAAGGTCCACGTACCCAGGCGAAGGGCAACCATTCGTGAATGCAGGACAGCTGCTAACCAGGGACAAACCCGCTTCTCCATGAGTGCAGACTTCCAAATATCACATCTGACTCTATTGTAGGCATCCTCAAGATCAAGTACTGCCACAACTGTCTCCCGTCTGTTCTGGAACCCCTCATAAACATCAAAAACAAAAGTAGCTGCATTAGACCAGGTATCTTTCCGTGACCGGTAACTACCCAAACCATTTTGGCAGCAGCTCTTCCCTTTCTAAAAAACGTTTGTAGTTTAACAGCAATAATCTTCTCTAGCACTTTGCTAAAAGTATTCTGCAGGGTGACAACCCTGAAACCGCTGAAATGATCTTTGCTTGGTTTTGGAAGTGGGATCAAGTGGCTGTATACCCAATCATGGGGTACTGAAGCTGTTCTGATGCTCTGGTTGAAGTGAAATGCCATCTCCCTCAAAGTTTTCATCATTCTTGCTCTCCATTTGGTTATACCTCACTCCGTCTGGCCCCGGCACAGTGTCTTTTTTTTTTTTTTTTTTACAATACTTATTTTATATCCTACACCCTAATGATATCCTGAAAATAATTATCATTTATAGTATCAGACATTATCTCTAACTGAATTTCTAAGCTGCCTATCATTATGATCAGTCTAGGCTATAAATCTCTTCAAAAATGCTTCCCCTTTCTCTTTGTCTGTTGCCACTGGTATAACATTATCAGTGTATATAATGCCTGTTATGAAAGACAGACCCTTCCTTTGCATTCATCTAAGCAGTTTCTAAAATCTACCCAGTCATTTATTCCCTACAATTTCGCTCATAAAGTGGCATATTTTAATGCATCTCGTCAGATGCATTACAGTTATATTAACATGTAACCAAGCAAAAACAAAATAAATTCTTTCCACTGTAATAGACAAATTACAGTCTCCTAAAGTCACTTCCTACATCTTGCCAACCAAAAGTACAAAACAGTCATGTGACTACCATAGTGATGTTAAATTTGCCACATGATCTTTCTGTCTGCACAATATGGGATTGCCCATTTTTAAGTCATAACTTCTGCAATTTTGACAAATTGCATGTTGGGTGTGTAGTAAATGACATGGAAGGCACAGACCCTATCTAATACATGCCCAGTCAACCAAAAGGTGTCCTATAGAAGAGCTGGGTTCTTTCCTTTTGGTGTGTCTTGACAAACTCTCAGAATCTTTACTCGTTTGTGTGTGAGCCATTTAAATATATGTTCTGCTACTCTGTTTTCAACAAACACAACCAAACACTGGTGCACTTTATTAAATGCATTTTCCACCAAACATCAACAGTCTCTACCATACAAATCCTTCCACCAAACATCACCAGTCTCTACCATACAAATCCTTCCACCAAACATTAACAGTCTCTACCATACAAATCCTTCCATCAAACATCAACAGCTTCTACCATACAAATCCTTCCACCAAACATCAACAGTTTCTTCCACACAAATCCTTCCACCAAACATCAACAGTCTCTACCATACAAATCCTTCCACCAAACATCAACAGTTTCTACCACACAAATCCTTCCACCAAACATCAACAGTCTCTACCACACAAATCCTTCCATCAAACATCAACAGTCTCTACCATACAAATTCTTCCAACAAACATCAACAGTTTCCACCACACAAATTCTTCCACCAAACATCAACAGTTTCCACCACACAAATCCTTCCAACAAACATCAACAGTTTCCACCACACAAATTCTTCCACCAAACATCAACAGCTTCTACCATACAAATCCTTCCACCAAACATGAAAAACAAGAAGTTCCTGAAAAATAACGAGGTAACGAGAAAGAACATTTTAATTCTGTGAACAGCAGAAACTAAATTCTACCTAAGAAAATAACCAATGACTTCTAGAACTTTCCAATGGGAAGTTAACATTTCACATCTAATAGAAACCACACATAGAACTGATATGTTATCTATTATACTGCATTACATGATTGTGTATGTAACAAGTTATCTCTGTGATGAACCAACAACATCTGTGTGCTGACATCATGGTGGAGACACAGTGAAATTTTACTGTTTACCTAACAAAATAAGCAAGCATAGTCTAATCACCAACAACACACTAGTGGCTCAAGGTATTGTATATATTTCAACATAGACAAGTACTAGGATAGGACTGACAAAAGATATGAGTGTCATTGAGTGGATATCAATATGGCTGCGGGTTTTAGTTAGAGTTGTCAGAAAAACCATTGCTGAGTGAGACTTTGCAGTGTATTAACAGGGGCTGTGTTGGCAGAAGTGTGATGACAGGGACAGTGTTGGCAGAAGTGTGATGACAGGGACAGTGTTGGCAGAAGTGTGATGACAGGGACAGTGTTGGCAGAAGTGTGATGACAGGGACAGTGTTGGAATATGTTTGATGACAGGGACAGTGTTAGCAGAAGTGTGATGGCAGGGACAGTGTTGGCAAAAGTGTAATGACAAAAGTGTAATGACAGGGACAGTGTTGGCAGAAGTATTGGGGGTGAGATTGGTACGTATATACTCCAGACATGGCAGTTTGAATATGATGATGAATTTGGTCCAACAACGAATGCTGAATGTGGTGGTTGTGGAGTGGTAGTGGGTGCTGTGTGTCCAGCTAGAACTCTAGTGCGATGAAACTATGCCACATAGTGATTGGTATCTGCATGATTCTGTCAATGAATATCCATAAACTGACAAGATGAAAAACTAAAATATTCTATTTCTTCTGCTGCATTTTTCCTTTAAAAAAAGGCAGTTGGCATGTTGTGGTTTACAGCTAGGCTGCAGCTTTTGGCCCAACATGTCAGATTTCAGGGAACCTTTAATTGGCATCTTTTTTACAACATGCCCTGTTTCTATTCCCCCCCCCCCCCCCCCCCCCCCCCCCCCCCCACCCATTGCCCCCCCTCTCTCCCACCAGAGTGGGTACCAGAACCAAAGCTGTGAAGAAAAGTATACAGCTGTTGGACTTTGGACCAAAAATGAAGTGACAATAAGCAGCCGTAAAATCCTTGAAATGACTGAGACATCTGTTGTGTGGTTTCTTGAATCTTATGGAGAGGAAATGTTTGTGACACCAGCATCAGCTGTATTGAAGCGTGGTAGTTTTGTTCAAGTCTGGACCTCTGTGGAAAGCTGGAAGGCACCAATCTCTGTTGAAGGTGTGAGGGTCTTGCGGTCTGTGTAGGGTATAGTCTTTTCAAAGGATGAGACACAACCAAACTCTCTTGAAGATTGAAAAGCATCAACTTGTCTGCATGGCTGGAAAGAACCAATGTCTGTGGGACATTGTTGAGAATCATCCTGAACCTTAGGCTTGAAAAAGCAAGATTCTGACCAGGGTCTAAAGAATCCATCATGAGATGTACTCTCCAGAAATGTGACCCTGACCTGGTTGTGGTCAACATCTGTGACCATGATCTTCTGCTGCGTGTCCAGAGTGCAGCGGCGACGTTTGGCATGGTGCAGCTTCTTGTGATGATAGTGGTCGGGGCTGGTGTAGCTCTGGGAGTGGTGATATCTGACCGCGCTTAAGCTGGCAGCTTCACAATCTGGTTTGTGGCTTTCCAGCTCTCTGTCGGCATCTTCCTTCTGGAGTTGGGCTTCAAGGCGCTTCCGTTCTGTATTCACCTGATCATGGAAATTGGCACCAAATGTCCAGTCATTCTGATCATCATCAGCAACCAGACTTGTGTGGCGCTTGACATTCTCATGGGTAGGTGGGCTGTCATTGTCAGAACCGGCATCTGTGCATGGGTTGGTCTGTGGTCTGAGATCATTCAAGGAACTGATGAAAATGTTACGATTTGTGCATTCACTCATTTGACAGTTGTCATTTTTAACACTGTCATTGCTGTCACGGTTGTCAAAACCACTGTCAGCGTTATAATGGTTACAGTTCAGATCCATGATACAAGGGTTCTGCCTTTGCTCTTCGTAATCAGCCTCCGACCTGACCCTGTACACTCGGAGAACATTAGACTCTCCCGGAGATGATGCTAGCGTAGATGAAGACTTCACTTCCCAACAGTCAGAGTGAGACCATGTGTCTTCATTGCCTTCCATACTGTCCTCACCATCATTGCCATGCTCATCATCATTAACATCATCATTCGTTTTAACACCATCTTTCATATTTCTTCTCTTCTTCATATCAGAATGATACTTTGAAGTTTGCTTGTTGTTTTCAGCATTGCTATCAATAGAACGGATGCCCCTTTCTCCGGAGACCCTGTTCTTGCTGCGCTTATGATGTTTATTGTTCTCTTTCTGCTGTTTAACTGCCCGGGGTGGGCTGCCCCACATCATGGGCAACCTGTCAGAGGGCAGGTATGGCCAGAGGCTGTCCTGGGATTGGCTGCGTTTGGTGACAGGCTGGCTGACCACCTCATCCTCCTGCTCGCTGTCATTGCTGTCGCTCAAGTTCTCCGCACTAGCCAGACGCTGGGAAAGAAACAACAAAATAATTGTAATACAAAATGCACAATACTAGTACAACATAAATGGCAGGTAGAGGAAAACCCACAAAATGCTACTGAATAAAATTAATACGATGGAGCTCCACAAAAAAACCTGAAATGTGTGGCAGAAATTACAATAATCTTGCCACTGTTTTGTCACTTGTCAATACTGTTGTTATGGCTATATAATAACATAATGATAGTTTACATATGGCCACCCCACTTTTGACATGCACCAAAGAGAAGCAGTGTTGTTATCCATTGTTTTTAAACAATGAAGGGGTGACACCTTGGGGTAAAGGGGTGTCACCTTGGGGTAAAGGGGTGACACCTTGGGGTAAAGGGGTGACACCTTGGGGTAAAGGGGTGACACCTTGGGGTGAAGAAGTGTCACCTTGGGGTAAAGGAGTGACACCTTGGGGTAAAAGGGTGACAACTTGGGGTAAAGGGGTGACACCTTGGGGTAAAGGGGTGACACCTTGGGGTAAAGGGGTGACACCTTGGGGTAAAGGGGTGACACCTTGGGGTAAAGGGTGACACCTTGGGGTAAAGGGGTGACACATTGGGGTAAAGGGGTGACACCTTGGGGTAAAGGGGTGACACCTTGGGGTGAAGGCGTGTCACCTTGGGGTAAAGGGGTGACACCTTGGGGTAAAGGGGTGACACCTTGGGGTAAAGGGGTGACACCTTGGGGTAAAGGGGTGACACCTTGGGGTAAAGGGGTGACAACTTGGGGTGTAGGGGTGACACCTTGGGTGAAGGTCTAGTATGGCGATGCTTGCCAGTCGGTCCAGCAAGTGCATGAGTGGAGTAGGTTTTAAAAACTGCTGTGACAGACTGCTAACTACGGGGTCACTGCTAACTACGGGGTCACTGCTAACTACGGGGTCACTGCTCACTGTACCTACCCCAGTAAATGTCACACTTGATCAAGAGCATATGTGAGACATGATCAGCCGTAAATGTGAAAACTAGATGGTTGGTACAACATTAGACAGTGAGTAAATGTGAAAACTAGATGGTTGGTACAACATTAGACTGTGAGTAAATGTAAAGACTTCATTCTGACCGCTGCCTTATTCTGCTTCTTCTTCTTTTTCGCCTTAACTCGATGTAAACTGCGGCAGAAAGTTCTGGTTCCTTGTCCATGTCTGGACATTTCACAGATCTGACTTATTTTGTAGAGACTGCTGGTTGCTAGCCTCTCAATCAGATGTGCTCCGACTTGGAAGGAAACCCCTAGTTACTTGCCTCTGATGACATACTTGTTAGGGAGGCAGTGGGTTTGTTACCCCCCCCCCCCCATTTCTTTCATAATGGGTCACAGAACCCACACGGGGACCCCGCCTTTTTTAAATACTGCAAACTGAAACTGACGTCTCTAAGATGTAGAAGGAAGAGTCATGTTATGTAATCTTTGCAGGCCAGAGTCAGAGGCTGCAAGTTTAAGTAATTCCATGAGATACAACTACACCCCTACCGCCAACTCTAGTCCCTAACTAAGCACACAAGAAGCAAAGAAATAAAAATACGTGGATAGAGAGCATGAGAGGTCATAGCAAAGACAGTATAACTCCATGTAACACTTACAAGTTTTCGTTTCTTTCTCACCAACCGTTGCTTTTTACGCCATTCTTCTCGCCTGCAAAACAATAATAAATAAGATTACTGTTAATATTATTATATATTTACCCAACTCATCCAGGATTAGCATCCATACAGTTTCATCTTCTTCTTCTTCCTCTGCGTTCATCCGAAGATGTAATTGCGTTGTGTCCGTTTACAGCATGGCTGCGATATCTGCACCTTTCGGCCAACACATCCGACTTCTGCGTGCATTTGTTGACCGGGTTAGCCTTTCCAGTCAGTTTCATCTGATACAAAGAAAACTATTTCTGTTAAGAGAAACTTTTTACTTGGAAGATAGATGAGTCTCGGTAAGCTCTATTTAGCTCCTTGTTTGGGGACTGAGGCTTAGAGCTGTATCTGTTTTTTTTTTTTATTATTATTCTTTGGTAAGGACTTCGATCTAATGGTGCTGTTGTTTTCATGCGCCCCCCCCCCCCCCGCCCCCACCCTTGTCGTTGGAACACTGCTAGTCACAGGCTGAGTTAATGTATCACTTTCTCTCTCTCTCTCTCTCTCTCTCTCTCTCTCTCTCTCTCTCTCTCTCTCTCTCTCTCTCTCTCTCTCTCTCTCTCTGTATCCCTCTTTCTATCTCTGTCTCTCTTTCTCTCGTTTGTGTGTGTGTGTGTGTGTGTGTGTGGGGGGGGGGGGTTGTTATAACGCGATATCCTACACTGCTAGAATTATGGGTGACCGGCCAGATACGCTATAATGTGGGGGGGGGGGGGGGGGGACCCACGCTACACTGTTAGAATTGGAGAATCCACTCTACACTGTTAGAATGTGGGGGACATGCCCCATCATTCTTATCGAACCTCATAAATCTCCCCAAATCACAAGTCCTTTGTTAAAAAATGTAGTTTATCACATGTTCTTTGTTTAGCGGTTATCAGTCAGCTGCTAAGAAACCGACGGTCAATATTTGCCACGGTTCCACTGTAGCGTGACGTACTCACTCATCTACTCAAACAGGTTGTATCTCTCACTCTCTCACTTGAATGAGTCATAAGCCTTACCAATCCTCCACCAATACTATTTACGTGTTGAAATTCTCTGGGTTTTCCGAACTTTTAACCTGGCGGGCACAAAGGTTTGTGAATCATGTAAGAAAAGTAACTTATAAATGGCGATCGAATGTCTTGATTCTCTTACCAGCAGGATTTCAAAGATGACTAATTTTCATGCGGTTTTTTTTTAAGAATCAACACTGAAAAACAAAACCACAGAAACACATTCTCTCTCTCTCTCTCTCTCTCTCTCTCTCTCTCTCTCTCTCTCTCTCTCTCTCTCTCTCTCTGTGTGTGTCTCTCTGTCTCTCTGTCTCTCTCTCTCTCTCTCTCTCTCTATATATATATATATATATATATATATATATATATATATATATATATATATATATATATATATATTGTTTTCACTTGACTATCAAGAGGTATCTTGTTCGCCTCCAGGATTGTTGTCTGTTGCATTATCTCAAGGATGAGAATCACACCAGAGGAAATCACAGAAACCTCGTGCAACCATATAACAATACAGTGCAGACCTGATAAGGAGAACTCACGAGGGACACAAGAAATGGTTCTTCTTATCAAATATTCTTCTTATCCAGATAATTATTCAAGCAAGAAGAACTGTCGGGGATAAACAAATATTTCCTCACAGTAGAAATTCGTTATATCCGATATCATCTTAAGCTTCTTCTTCTTCTTTCGTTCGCCTGAAATAAGTTGTCTATATCAGCAATTTTGTCTCTTGTATAAATGTCACTGTTGTTGTTAATTCATTTAGTGGTCCATAGAGTTTACGTTCCACTGTTGTTCTTTCTGCCCAAAAGGTTTGCCTTAATGTGTAAAATTCGGTGCACTCCTGGAGTACATGCTCTGATGTCTGGGGCACCTTTCCACATGTGCACATGGCTGAAACGCCTATCTTGAATTTTGTGTACATGTGGTTACGTAATCGGTTCTGATCTGTCTAAAATAAAATAGCCGTCTTGTGCTGGGGCTGGTGGTTTCCTGATTGATTTAATGATTCTTTTCTTTTGGTGGTATGTGACTGGTACATTCGGCTGCACTTTTGTCACACCTTCTCCTGCCAGTTGATCATCTTTCTCATTTCCAGACACTCCACAATGTGATGGTATCCACTGCATCACAACTCTTTGCTGAAGGCTAAGTTGTGTCAACAGTTTTCGCAATTCTGGTAGTTTCCTAGACTGGATTGCTTCAAGTACTGATTTTGCATCTGTCAGTATTACCACATACTGGGAGCCAAGATTGGTATTTAGCAGTTTCTCTGTTGCTATCTTGATAGCCTGAGTTTCTGCATCATAGTTATGGCAGTAGTTTCCGGTTAGTACGCTGGACTTATCCCTAGTACCATCTGGGAATTCTATGTACACTCCAGCACCACCATTTCTAACTGCACTTTCTGCGGACCAATCTGTATAGACTCTGACCCATTGTTCTTGTGGGTATTCTTCATCAATATAACTGACGGTGGCCATTCTGCGTTGTACACTATCTTGTTCTTTCTTGTCAAATATTCCGTTCACATTTGTCTGGATTTGTACTGTTAGTTTGCATTTCTCTCTCCACGGGGTTTGTTCTGGAATACTGTTAAGTGGACAACCAATTTCTGGAAGGTCAGCACTTTGTCTGCATATTCTTTTTGCTTGATGTATAAAGCTGTTTCTTTTTAACTATCCCAAGGCTAGGTTCTGAAATCTATTTTTCATAGGGTGATCTGGCACACTGAGGAACTTTTCAGCTTGTATTTGCAACTTTGTATCTCTGCGTTCTCTCAGTGCCTGTGTTTTCCCAGCTTTCTCCATTTCTAATATGGGGGTTGATTTCATCCCTCCTGTGATGACTCTGAGTGCTTGATTTTGCACTTTGTCCAACTCCTTTAATGTGGTACTAGATGCTGAACACCATGCAGTTGACCAATATTCCAAGTGTGAAAGTATGCTCTGCTTGTATACTTAATTGAGTATTTTCCCACTCGCTCCCCATGTGGTTCCACTTAGTTTTCTTAGTATGGCTGTCTTCCTCCTGGCTTTGGTTGCTGCCTTGTTGATATGTTTTCTCCATGTCAACCTGTCATCAAATGTGACTCCGAGGTACGTGGGCTCTTTATCATTTCTTAGGGGTATTTCGTTTATTTTGATGATGCCAGCTTTTTGCTTTGGGGAAAGAGTGAAGAGTGTGGTGCTACAATTGTCTGTATTGATGCTAACACACCATCTATTCGCCCATGCCTCAAGTGCATATGTAGCCCGCTGTAGTGTTCTTTTGGCTATCGTTGCATGTTCATCGGTGCACCACAGTACCAGGTCGTTGGCATACATTGCCATTTTGATTCCATCTTAAGCTGTCTGCACTGTATTATCCCCCTTATAATGATATGAAAATCTACATTCACCGTGTAAATCAATTACTCCAACCGGTAATTGGTTTTCATTTGTTACTACGACACCTGCATCCGCCGTTTGTGTTGCTTTTCCATCTGAAACCACATTTCAACGAATAAATGTTTCTAGGCTTCGCTGATACTGAGCTCCCGGACCAAACTATGAAGATGTTTTTTATCCTCTGTTTTCTCGCATTCTCCCTGTCTGCTCCTTCTCCTCACGGTCCTCACTCCTTGTAGTGCCCAGATCATGGAACTGTCTGGCCAGTTCTCGCTGATCGACATGCCATTCAGGCAGCTGGACAGTGACGGCAAACGCCGCGTTAATTGTTACGTCTTGTCGACAAATCCACAAAGGACCTTTCGCTTCATTCTGAATGCAATGCAAAGCTCTAAACATGACACTATATTATTCGTGAATCATCTAAATGATTTCAGTCATCCTTCTAAATTCCCAGCTGCATCCTACTGACAGATACCAGCTTTGACAACATACACATGAATGTCACAAACAACTATTAATGTCTGATGACGTCATACATTCACATGATCTAGTGGGCGTGTGAACTTGAAGCGCAGTTTTCTAGTTACAGGGAATACTGTGTGCTTTACAATTCCAGCTTCTTAGAAATGGTAACTAAGACGCTAGACTAACATATGAGGAACAAAAAGAAGACGATAAAATGCAGGACGATGTGAAAAAGACGGAGAATGAGGAGGAGGAAGAAGAAGAAGAAGAAGCAGAAGAGAAATAATAATAATAATAATAATAATAATAATAATAATAATAATAATAATAATAATAATAATAATAATAAAAAGAAGAAGAAGAAGAAGAAGAAGAAGAAGAAGAAGAAGAAGAAGAAGAAGAAGAAGAAGAAGAAGAAGAAGAAGAAGAAGAAGAAGAAGAAGAAGAAGAAGAAGAAGAAGAAGAAGAAGAAGAAGAAGAAGAAGAAGAAGCAGCAGCAGCAGCAGCAGAAGAAGAATAAGAAGGAAGGAAGAAGAAGAAAGAGGAGAAGGAGTAGGAAGAGAAGGAGTAGGAGGTAGAGGAGAAGGAGAATAAGAAGAAGACTTCAGATTTATTATAAATATAAATGTAGGTAAATGCTGAACGAATTACAAAACACACGCTAACATCCACTGGGTCAGCGTTTTAAATATTAACATTATTGAAGTAACTGGGATAGCCTGATGCTGACTGGCGAAGTCTCGAATGTTTTATGTCCGGACCGATCTGCACTTACACACCCAATCAATGACGCTGATTTATTCAGCTGCAAATCCTGTTAAAGGACGTTTGTGTCCGCACGATGCATTAATTCACCCACTATAAAGTGACAGTGCCTGCCAACCTTCTCGCACTTTCGTTGCCCCCAACACTGCCGTATCCTGCTGAGGTATGCTAAGTTGAAGGTAACAAATGAAAGTGTGCGACCAACTGAAAAAAAATACGTGACTTCTACATCCGCTTGCAGCTACTGCCACACCTCTCATGCCCCTCGTTTAACACAATTCTATTCACGTCCGGTTGGACGTCTGTGTGATTTTGTAGAAAGCCTATTTGTTTCCATTTGTCTGCCTATGGTATGGTTTTCTTCTTCTTTTTCTTCTTCTTCTTCTTCTTTTTCTTCTTCTTCTTCTTCTTCTTCTTTTTCAATGGAGTGTGCAAAACTGGTACGTTTAGGATACCTCTACAAACGCGGACCTGTTAATTTACTGTCGCTGTTTTTAAAAACGGTATGGTTAGGGTAGGCTCTATGGCCAATTCGATGAGAACGCTTCGTAATGCCGGGATGCCGGGTTCGATCCCAGCTGCGGGCCATGCACCTTGCGTTGGTTTCGACAGTGGTATCAAGAAAGCCGACCGTCCAGGAGGCAAATGCAAACTACTGGAGTGCGTAAATTTGCCTAGGAAACCACACAAACAGCCAGGGGCTATTGGGGTTGGTTCTGCAACGTCCTGTAAAGGATACACAACTAACCTTATGGTTAGGGTACTGGTGCAAAATAAGGTACTGTTACGGTACCGCTATAAAACCGGTAGTGTTTAGGTTACTGTCACCGCGACTCAAAAACGGTACTGCTAGTTAGCTAGTTAACAGATTATCACCACTGCACATCGGACACACCCATAATCGCTTGGATCCCATCTTCAGTATATAACCCAGCGTGTGGGGACTGACAACACCAGTTCTGTGTTGTTTTACTATTCTTCTTTGGCTACCTGTGTACTGTTCATGTCTGGCAATACCTCTTTAGAGCCAAAGTTCTTTCAGACTTTTGAATGTTGTCGACTCAACCTCGTCTCCTGAACCCATCAAGGGATAGATTGGGTTTTTATAAAAGTAGACGACTTATCTCGGACTAAAATATCTACAGCCAACATCCAGTTATTGTCATCAGTGTCAGATCTGAGAGTGAAGCCACGCTAAAACAAAAACAACCCACCCCACGCAACTTTGACAGCCCACAACACGCTAAACACCCACATTACGTGATACCCCCTAACCCCACGCTACACGTCCACATTACGTGATACCCCTACCCCCACGCTACATGCCCACACAATGGGATACCCCCACCCTACGCCAAACGCCCACACAAACAAGCTGACAGACGCTTTCGGTGCAATAAACTAGGCCGTGATGGGTTGTGATGTCTGCTAGAATGCACAATGAGACACGTACATATGTTGAGAGTCAAGATGTCTCCATAGAGAGTGCACTGGTGGCGCACAGTAGGTTGTCACAAATGTAATGCCTGCACGTTCCCATAGGCGCTCAGTCCTCCGATCCAGCAGCTAGCTGTTCTAAAATGTCCCTCCACAGTAACTGAATATTTATGACTACGCAGCCGTCATGAATCGGTACCAAATAGCTCCGACTGTGGAGGCATTTATGGAACATTAAACCTCGATTGATTGTTACCGCGAGGTGTTGCTTCCACTGTCGAGGTGTATAGGTTAAACAATGGATCAACATCTTGACACAGGGGTAGTAACCTACAAGTGCTCCGTTATACTTGTAGCTCAAGACTGAGTGTGAAGATTCTCAGCGTAGTGCACGAACTCAGTAGCACCGGCGAGGATCCTAAAATACTTTCGTTAGATTTTTAACTCCCAATTATGCATGGGCACCGACGTTAGGCTACTATTTTCGATTTCCAACTGCCAAGGAATTTTTTTTCTCAGGTTCGCAACAATACACACAGGTGTCCGATTTGACTACACAAAGATGAAGGAAATTTACTAGAAGTCCATGTGAAAAAATCCCAGCCGTCACAGGGGCCTGAACCCGGGACCTCCAGCACTTGAGACGGACGCCATTCCTCGAGTCGAGATGTCACTAATGACACGTCGCAAGGATACAGGGGTCAAGCAAAGGGGTCATTGACGTTGTTCACAAGATCGTCACCTCACTGACAAATGACGTCAATATTGCGTTGTATCACGTGGTTACACAGAAATCAGCGCTCAACTTCTTTTTGATTAATGGCGTTTCATTTGTGGTTTCTCCTCAACTTCTTTTTGATTTACGGTGTTTCATTTGTTGTTTATCGCCAACTTCATTTTGATTAATGGTGTTTTATTTGTGGTTTTTCCTAAATTTCATTTTGATTAATGGTTTTTATTTGTGATTTTTCCTAAACTTCTTTTTGATTAATGGTGTTTTATTTGTGGTTTTTCCTAAACTTCTTTTTGATTAATGGCGTTTCATTTGTGGTTTTTCCTAAACTTCTTTTTGATTAATGGTGTTTTATTTGCGGTTTTTCCTAAGCTTCTTTTTGATTAATGGTGTTTTATTTGTGGTTTTTCCTAAACTTCTTTTTGATTAATGGTGTTTCATTTGTGGTTTCTCTCCATTCCCCGCCTCCCTCACGTCACTTCTTTTTTTTTTTTTTTTCTTAGTTGCCATCTTCCTTTTCGAATTCTTCTAGGTCTTCTCCCGTGCTCACGCTGTTTTATTCTCATTAGGCGAGCACTGATATGTCACGATGACCTGACAAAGACGTGTTTTTGAAATATACAAACTGAGACCCCGTTCTTGCAGCAACTTCCACGCAGAGCCCAGTACAACTTTTTTCAAACTGCTGTGACCACATTCTGGACTTGCTATTTATAGACAGCTTAAGTAATAAACCCAGTCATGCAACGGCGCGAGCTCATGCGGCCAGATTCTGACCACAAGCTGTGTTGTGACGACACCAAACGTGTTCTTCTGGTATAAACGCACCGCGTAAACCACTTGTGGCAAGCAGATGACCCAGGCTACCCGTCCTTACCACTCGACAACCACACATTCATGGCTAAACAACGCAAATCCCCTTCGCACAAGGTTACGGGGGATGTTCGGGGAGATCGTTGTCTCGTATATTTCAGCAGGCCAGCGCTCTTAACGCAACAAAAACATGCATCATTGGCCCTAATACCCCCCCCCCCCTCTCCCCTTTCCACAGAGAGTGCTGTCTCCATGAAAAGGATGTCTGAATGTTAAATTATTTAAGGACAAAAAAAAAAAGAATACAAAATCTCTCTCTCTCTTTCTCTCTTTCTCTCTCTCTCTCTCTCTCTCTCTCTCTCTCTCTCTCTTTCTCTCTCAAAGAAATCGAAGCAAGGGACACAGATTGCTGGCTGTTAATAAGCTTCAGTAGATTGTGACATTCTGGTTAGTGAGCGCGGTTAACAATTTCATGACGTTTGAGTAATAGCGTTCGTTCCCTGCTGTGCGCGGTTTGAAAACATACAAACTTCTCATGGTTTTCGAAAAATGGTACGAGAGTCGCATCGTGGAAGAGACTGGGCCCCTCACCAGGTCATATTCTCTAAGGCAACAATGGTACACTGGGGCCAACCTTCACTGTGAAGACGGGCTACATAATTTGGTAATGTTTACTTAAACACGGACTAGTCCAGTGGACGGGCTTATCATGTCAACAAGATAAGAAAGTGCATTGCAGCAAAAAATGGATGGAGCCGGCAGAAAACGGGAGACAACCCCGCAGAAATCTGGCCGACTTCATTATGTAACCATTAGCATCTCTTCAAGGTTATCTCCGTTACAATAATCCCGGCTCAGATTTTTGCCAGACAATCCTTGCCCGAAATAGACTCTCTGCTTCAGTACAGTCAACTGTCGTCGTGAACTAGACATGTCGCAATCAAATGGCGTGATCTCGAGGTTGTCAACAACTTCTCAATTTTACCAAGTTTATTTACTGCCGGGTTCGGCAGCGAGCTTTGACAGATCAATTATTTAGACAGACGCTCAATGTAGAAGTTAAGCTTGTTTTCCCGAATCCTGCGCTTGTTCCAGCTTGTTATCTGCGAATAGATGTCTTTTGCATTGTTTTCATAGTCGTAGGAAGTTTGGTCTCTGTATTTATTTAAAGCCTAGGACATTTAGTCTCTGTATTCGTTTATAAGATCAGATTTTTAGTCTGTATTTGTTTATAACATGAGGTGGCGCGGTGATTTATGTCACAGGCGTGAGGGTAAGTTAAGTCCAACATGATGTGTATAAGGAGATACTCCGTACGTCACTCGGGCGCCAGTCCTTCACTGTTCTGGTTTTACGGAACCACACGCGAGATCCCTACAGCACGTCCTCGTCGTGCGCCACGGATAATGTCTCAAATGAGCATTAACAGAGCTGTCAGGGGATCTCGGATTTTGGCGGCCCCCAGAGGTGATGTGTCCATGTGGCTCTCATCAGCCCGCCCCCAAACGCTTGGGTGAAAAAAGTTTTCAAACTCATTAGGAACATGAGTATGCTTGCCAAACGTACAGCTAAAATCACAACCCTTGGTTAAAAGATTGCGGAGTGAAGAGAACATTGTTCACTGTACATCCTCTGTTAACCCTCAGTGTCGTCGTCACCGCGCTGAGGTACACCACAACAGCAACCATCCACAGACTGGCCATCCATGTACATCCTCGGTTAACCCTCAGTGTCGTCGTCACCGCGCCGAGGTACACCACAACAGCAACCATCTACAATATGGCCTTCCATGTACATCCTCGGTTAACCCTTAGTGTCGTCGTCACCGCGCTCAGGTACACCACAAAAGCAACAGCCCACTGGCTGGCTAAGCCTAAATGTCCGACAAAACTAGATCCTACGGCACACGAATAAGCTCAAAATCTGACCATCACAATTTGTATTGAACGGAAAAAGACAAAATGTCCACACCCAAAGACCCCACTCGCCAGAGTGTTGGGACCAAACTGATAACGATATGCCTGACGCAGGATGAAAAATTCTGTCGGGCTAACGGCTCGTCAAAGAAATCTAACGTGCGAAGAAAAAAGAAAGTACCTATTCGGGTGGTCACAAAAGTCCAAAACTCACGGGCTGCTCCCCGCTGACTTCCAGAGGGCGCAGCCCTTGTCGAGCGGGATGCCTAATACGGTTGTGAAGTTAAGCAGGCATGTGCAGGACGTGACGATTCTTTGGGTGAGCCCAGAACCAGAGCGCCATGTGCCGGCTCTGCATACATGGAAGCCTCCTTGGATGGCGGGGAATGCCCATGATCTGCTCCTGCCTTCTCTTGAGGGCTAATCGTTCCACAGGGGGCTGCCCCAAAGGGGTACTCCGGGGGCGATACCTGCGGAGAAGGAGACAAAGTGGATACCACACAAAACAATGGCCACAGTCATCCTAGTAATAGGCCTGACGTCTTCCTTCGAAGTCGGAGTACAGCTGCCCATGAGGCAGGGAACTGTAAAACGGTTGTACACGTAAAAGTCAGGTCCAGGTGAAAGCCAAAAGTCCAAGCGGACGATTAACCTTTACCTTCCGCCGGAATTCACAGCCGGTGAACGATAAAAAAAAAATATTTTTTATCGTTCATATATATATATATATATATATATATATATATATATATATATATATATATATATATATATATATATATATATATATACTAGCTGTACCCGGCCACGCGTTGCTGTGGCGTAATTTGAGATAGCCTTTGATCCCCCCCCCCCCACAACTAAATCCACCTAGTACCCTCTCCCTCATCAAAGGTTTTTAGAAAAGAAAGACAATGGAAATCGCACCTGTCTAATGAAGTTAATTACGCAGTCAATGTCTGCGCCGACGTCGAGATAGTCCTTGATCCCCCCCCCCCCCCCCCAATCGAAGGTTGTTTGAAAAAAAAAAAAAACAGAAAATAGAAATCGTGTTTAATATGGTTATTGTGGCAAATATAGAGATAGTCTTGTTTGCTGTACCACGACCTACTCTATGTATTAGTATTAGAGAAGGCGTTGGCTGCACGTAACTCGCCGGCGAATGGTAAATACGGCGCATGCGCAATTACTAACGTGGCTATAATTAGAAATCACTAAAGTTATAAATATTAGTTGCGTATATTTTGGCATAAATTGTGGTCACCTATCTCTAACAGTGACAGGTTGAATTTCAAACCACGACGGTTCAAAATTTGGTATCACAACAAACATATCCTGAAAATTTCAGCTAAATCGGTTCAGTAGTTTCCGAGTCTATAGAGACCAAACAAACACACAAACATTGATATATATATATATATATATATATATATATATATATATATATATATATATATATATATATATATATATATATATATATATATATATATATATATATATATATATATATATATATATATATATAACATGAGATTTTTAGTCTCTGTATTCGTTTATAAGATCAGATTTTTAGTCTGTATTTGTTTATAACATGAGATTTGTAGTCTCTGTATTTGTTTATAACATAAGATTTTAGTCTCTGTATTTGTTTTTAACATGAGATATGTAGTCTCTGTATTTGTTTATAACATGAGATTTGTAGTCTCTGTATTTGTTTATAACATGAGATTTGTAGTCTCTGTATTTGTTTATAACATGAGATTTGTAGTCTCTGTATTTGTTTATAACATGAGATTTGTAGTCTCTGCATTTGTTTATAACATGAGATTTTTAGTCTCTGTATTTGTATATAACATGAGATTTGTAGTCTCTGTATTTGTTTTTAACATGAGATTTTTAGTCTCTATATTTGTTTAAGGCCCGGTTTTTGTGTGTGTAGTTCTCTGTATCTATTTATAGCCTGCGATGTTTGATCTCTGTAATTTTTATAGCCTTGGATGTTTGGTCTCTGTATCTGTTTATAACCTTAGATGTTTGGTCTCTGTATCTATTTATAGCCTGCGATGTTTGGTCTCTGTATCTTATCTATTTATAGCCTTGGATGTTTGGTCTCTGTATCTATTTATAGCCTTGGATGTTTGGTCTCTGTATCTATTTGTAGCCTTAGATGTTTGGTCTCTGTATCTATTTATAGTCTGGGATGCTTGGTCTCTGTATCTATTTATAGCCTTGGATGTTTGGTCTCTGTATCTATTTATAGCCTTGGATGTTTGGTCTCTGTATCTATTTGTAGCCTTAGATGTTTGCTCTCTGTATCTATTTATAGCCTTGGATGTCTGGTCTCTGTATCTGTTTAAAGCCTTGGATTTTTGGTCTCTATATTTGTTCATAGCCTTGGACGTTTGGTCTCTGTATCTATTTATAGCCTTAGATGTTTGGTCTCTGTATCTATTTATAGTCTTGGACGTTTGGTCTCTGTATCTATTTATAGCCTTGAATGTTTGGTCTCTGTCTCTATTTATAGTCTGGGATGTATGGTGTCTGTATCTCTTTATATCCTGCGATTTTTGGTCTCTGTATCAGGACATTGCAGAACCAACCACAGCATTGGGGTGGGGGGAGAGGGGGGCTGTTGTGATTTTTAAAGGCAAATTTGCGTCCAGTCGTTTGCCATTGCTTTCAGTGCGGTCGGCTTCTTGATACCAGTGTCGAAACCAACGCAAGGCGCAAGGAGCGCAGCTAGGATCGAACCCGGCACCTCGGCATTACGAAGCGCGTTCGCAATGCCTAAGCCACACACACACCTACCCCTAGCATAGTAAGTAAAAAAAAAATCCCTTTTCACGCCTTTAGGTGTATCGAACATATTGGAAGAGCACCTATATTTTTCCAGACCAATCAGCAGTAGGTGGGTAATGTGGTCAACTGCCGTCTTTACTTCCCCAGGCCATACATTCCGGTACCCATTTTAGGCTCGACAGACCAGAAACGTCCTATACCATGATAAAAATCCACGCAGCCAGCAGTGGATTTCGATCGCGGTACGTTGGAATTATGAGTCGGACTCGCAACCCCTGACTGCAGGGACACAGCAGGTCGGATATTACTCCAAACTCTGGACTGGCGTTTGTGACACCGACAGAGAGTTCGGGCAAGACTTCGCCAACAAGTGCCAGGTTATGCAAAATACTTTTTTGGGGTAATATTTTATACATATTAAGGATAGCCTAACTTGTTTCTAATTAGATTGTTGTAAAGCGACAATGTTTAGAGTCTTCCGGGGTCGAATGTATCGGGCCGAAAGACGAACATATCGCAGCCTAGCTGTGACCTTAGTACAACGTGCTTTCACTGCTGCGGCAGCAGTAGGACAGACGGACGAAGGGAGTGGCGGACGGCCATCCAGCCAGATTAGACAGACAGACAGACAGATTAGACAGATTAGACAGACAGATTAGACAGACAGATTAGACAGACAGACAGACAGACAGACAGACAGACAGACAGACAGACAGACAGACAGACAGACAGACAGACAGACAGACAGACAGACAGACAGACAGACAGACAGACAGAGACAGACAGACAGACAGACAGACAGACAGACAGACAGACAGACAGAGACAGACAGACAGACAAGCAGACAGACAGACAGACAGACAGACAGAGAGGGTCAGACAGAGAGATAACGTGACAGAGTGAGAGACAGAGATCATGTGTTATGTACATACTAAAGATACTTACTTAGATTCGAACTCTGCAATCAGTAAGGGATCCAGAATGTTCTCTTTCGGTTCCCAGGTGCTCTGTCTGGAAGTAAACAAGCAAATTCGGTACAGCTAATTTATAACAGACAAATCAGGCGCAAAACTGACGGTACAGGTAAACACTGGGTGCCAAACTGATGGTACAGGTAAACACTGGGTGCCAAACTGATGGTACAGGTAAACACTGGGTGCCAAACTGATGGTACAGGTAAACACTGGGTGCCAAACTGATGGTACAGGTCAACACTGGGTGCCAAACTGACGGTACAGGTTAACACTAGGTGCCAAACTGATGGTACAGGTAAACACTGGGTGCCAAACTGATGGTACAGGTAAACACTGGGTGCCAAACTGATGGTACAGGTAAACACTGGGTGCCAAACTGATGGTACAGGTAAACACTGGGTGCCAAACTGATGGTACAGGTAAACACTGGGTGCCGAACTCATGGTACAGGTAAACACTGGGTGCCAGACTGATGGTACAGGTAAACACTGGGTGCCGAACTGATGGTACAGAAGTAAACACACATACACAAATGCAAATACCAAGACAAAAAAATCCTTATACAGAAGTAAACAAACATACAGACACGCGAATACCAAGTTTAAGAATCAACATACAATAACAAAACAAAAATACAGAAACTAAACAAACGTACAGACATGCCAATATCAAGTTCAAGAATCCATAAACGGAGTTGAGTCAAGAACTGACATCACAACACTCGGGGCATTTCCTATGCGTGCTCCGTCCTCAACTTCAGCAGCCAGCGCAGTTCCAATACTGATGATACCGGTCACAATCTGGTTATATGTCCATCTTGCCTTTCCTGTGAGTACAGTGAGCCGGCCAGACCCTCTGGTTACACCCAGGTGCCTCATTCTCTCCAGGCCATAATAATCTTGTTTCTCTACTGATTCCGTTGCTTGTTCCCAAAGGGCCTTGACCACATCTGACTTGTCATGTATCAATTCACCACCAAGTGGTGCAGATCCAGCCATTTCTCTACTGATTCCGTTGCTTGTTCCCAAAGGGCCTTGGCCACATCTGACTTGTCATGTATCAATTCACCAAAAAGTGGTGCAGATCCAGCCAATCTGCCTGTTCATTACCACCACTCTGGCATACCCTGGAGAAAAGATCCAAAGTATGCTCACTACCCGTGACCTGGAAAGTGAGGCTTGCCACTCTGCTCGAATCATCCCTATCTTCGCCTTTCTCAGCATGCTTTCAGACTATGTTACAACTACGACATACATACATCCACACACACAAAGTAAACAAACTTACATACATACATAGAAATATCAAGAATGCATATACAGAAACCAAACAGACATACAAAGTCAAGGCCAATAATCCACATACAGAAACTAAACAAACATACAGACACAGAAATATCAAAAACAACTTAACACATACAGAAGTTTACAGCCGTTTAACATATACAGAAAGCAAGAACAGACACAAGAACACTTTTAGACACGAGGTATCAGCAAGCCGGTATGGTGAGTCACCCACGATGTCTACATTTTAGGGAAACAACGAATGAATAACAGCATCCTAAATGTGTGCTGCCAGTGCCAAACATGGACAATGTGTAGATCACAGGAACAAACAAAAAACCATTTGCGAAAAGCGCTTTCTCCGAAAGGTTTCCTTAAACACCTGAAGAAAGCAAAGTCACAGTTTTCGCTCACACACTGGCCACCCAGACTTAAACACCTGAAGAAAGCAGACAAAGTCACAGTTTTCGCTTACGCACTGGCCACCCAGACTCAAACACCTGAAGAAAACAGACAGTCACAGTTTTCGCTTACGCACTGGCCACCCAGACTCAAACACCTGAAGAAACTAGACAGTTACAGTTTTCACTTACGCACTGGCCACCCAGACTCAAAGACTCATATACATTAATTATGAACCAAACAGTGTCTTCGTGCTGAAAAGACTCCAGAACATGTCCTGCAAGACTGTCCTCTCTTGGCGGAGCTGCGAGGAAACATGTGGTCACACCCAACGGACCTGACAACTAAGTTGTGGGGAAACCTAAGAGACCTTGAGATGACATCCCTGTTTATGACTCACGGCGAATTATGCACATGACCAGAGATCACTGCAGAAGGAATCCAGAACTAACACGCGGAGGGTGCCATCCAGGAAGTATCTTTAGACTGCTGCCATGAACGTTCGTTTAAAGCTTTCATTTAGACGTTCTCGTTTCCTCAATCCATTGTTTCTTATAAACAGTCTATCACAGCTCGGTTATCGGTTACTGCGCAAAACCCCACATCCCAGAGACGTAATAATACCTCGGGCTTCCATTAACCAGCTACAGAAGTAACTCGACCTTAACCTCTTCACTTTTGCAACAGTGCAGGAAAGTCAGTCAACCCTGAGTTAATGCGGTGCCCGTCTTGTGGTTATCTTTGCGGGCCGGCCCAACCACAGATCGACCCTGATCGAAGAGCGGGTCTGACCCCACGAATAAACATGTTTGACATTAATGTTCTCGGTCAAGGACGGTGAGCTAGCAGCAACAGAAACTACAATGTCAAGGTCGGCTGGGTTTTGTCAATCTGCCTTTGCACTCAAAAGGGCGCCTGGTAGGGTAAGCTGTAGTCTACAGCTACGCTGCGGTAATCTCCTTATTAATCGCATTTTACAATTTTTTTTCTTCTTCTTTTTCGCTTTCACTAGCTCTAAACTCCGGCGGAATGTTCTAGCTGTTCATCCACTTGTGGACTCTAGTCCTGTTGCAGAACCTTTGAGTGTTGCGTCCACACCCGTTTCACAGATCTCACTCAACTGTTGGTTCCTTGTCTCTCAGGCAGCACGCCGACTTCGAAGGAAGAATATGGTGGCTATCCTCCGAATAATGGCCACATATTATGGCGGCCAAAAACACACCATGACATGGCCTCAATCACACATAAATTGCGGACTTCCTCCGACAACACATCGCGGCAAAACTAGGATTACTGTCCATTGACAATTTCGAGAAACGCAACAATACACACGATAATAGCGACTTGGCGAGGAAACCACGAGCTCCGACGCAGGTTAGCGATAGTTTTCTTTCAAATAAACTCACCGTCGAGCGTATTGGCGGGGATGGGCTAAACTAGATGGCTGGGACTCATAAGCTGCAGCTACCGCATCTCCTGCAACTTCCTCCAATTTATTTTCTCGTGAGTCCCAGCCATCTAGTTTAGCCCTCCATCCGCGCGGCGCGCAGCGGCGCGGGAGTTACTCTCGGCGGTGAAAACTGCGTTAGCAATGCAGCACTAGCGGCGCCTTGTTCCGATCATATTTAGACGAGTTTCAATGGCGCCACAGCCCCAAAGAGCATATTTTCGGGCACTATTTGCAACTTCTGTGCCACAATTTTTAGATAAAAAGGCCTCAGTTATCGCTAAGTAGTCGATTTCGTCATTTTCCTTTTTTATTTTTGTTTCTCATTATTTCTGAGTTCAAGTTTACAACACACGACCTAATGAGACCTAATGTCAGGGTGTGTTTTTTGGCCGCCATAATATGTGGCTGTTATTCTTTTTATATGGAGATTGTAAATATAATTTATTTGTTTTAGGGTAGGCGTGTGTTTCAAAATTGGGGTAAGGTGAAAGGTCACATTGTGGGCTTGTAGGATTCTTGTGTTAGTCTCTCTGTCTGATTTACTATCATATGTAAAGATGCTTCTAAAGTATTATTCCTAGCACGGACGGGCCGATTATCGGCCGTCGGATGTCTGGCCAAAAACACGGAACGGCCGATCATCGGCCCGATCGTGTTTCGCCTCGACACGCTAAGAAATCTCATATTTTGAAACACTGAAAGTGATTCTTTTATATTCACTGCTGTACAGGGTTGCCATATTGGCATTTTTTATGCCAGATTCCACAAATTTGGCATATTTGAAAATGAACTGGCATAAGACAATCAACAAGCATATTTTGGCATATTTGGGTTTTTCTTGGCTTTTCTTACCAAGATGTGCTCAAATTTTCTTCATGTTTCCTCCGTTAGAAACATGCAGATTTACTAAAAGCAATGTAGACCTACAGTTAACATCTTTATTTCAGTTTGACTTTGTTGTGATGTCCTGGTACGGACTAACGGAGATTCGCGCCATCTCTTATTGTATTTCTTGTCCTAAACGGATCGTGACTTCGATAAACCAAGGCCCTCTGTAATTTATGGTAATTTACTAGAATAAATGTGTGGTATAAAACCAAAACCCACCACTGATACCAAGTGATTCAGATTATAGAGGATATAGACCTAGTTCTATCTGTGATAGATTATATAACTTTTACCAATGGCCATATATATATATATACATCTGTTTTTGACAATTGAATTGCTGACAACATTTGTAAAAAGGCCGAAGATCAATAAAAAGATTTCAAATAAAATTTATTTTTGTTTTTAGTTATGTGTTTCATGCATTGAAGTTGAAAATTCACATTCTAATTTTCTATTTTAGATATGCAAATTAGATAATTTGCATATCAATCAATTAATTGAAACGATATTGTGAAAATCATGAACTTCAATCTATATCCTTCAAATAAATATATTATTTCATGGGGGTCAGAATAACAGAAATGTGTCAAAAAATAAAATAAAGCTATAACCAAATTTACTTTAAAAAAAAAAAAAAATGCTCTGTGTTTTTGGCTAGACATCTGAAAAACTTCCCGTGCTAAAAGGAACAGATAAACTTTTTAAAATCTAACTTCTTGAAACTTTAGTGTTTTGCCTGTTTAATAGTTTTCTCTATGTACCTACCCTTTGAGTATTTTTTTCATCTTGGGCAAGCTGTTAATTGTTACTTTTAAAAAACTCTTACGGCTTACTGCAATGATCATGCCGCCATGACAAAAGACAAATTTAGTTCCCACCCTACCCAACTTTCTTCTGTCTATCCCACACATCCCTCACGACATCTCCACCCAACAGAAGTCGATCACGGGTTTCTAGGTCAAAGTTTAACGTTCCGTGCTGTTTACATCCTTGTGTGGCAAAATTAGGTCAGGACAATTGCTCGATCAGACAGACTACACCGCGAAAAAAAAAAAACCATCAAACTTTAAAACACCACTCTGTCAGCATGTTACACCACTATATCAGCGTGTTACCCTACTTTATCAGCGTGTTACCCCACTAATCAGTATGTTACCTTTCTATTTCTTCTCATCTGAAATGTGTACTTGAAACGTTTTAATGGCAAAACTCAATTTACTGCTAGGGACAAAAGATGTGACACAACACTGTCGTTCACAAAATGAGCTTACCTATTAGGATGAAATGTGTTGGTTGCGTGCTTGTGTGTGTGTGTGTGTGTGCCTGTGACTGAAAAAAGGGGGGGAAAAGGGGGGGGGGGGTTACCAGATTTGCGTCCGCCAGCAGCACGGTGAGACAGATCAAAGCACTCGTGCGCAACAGTTCGCCAGACCTCTCTCTCTCTCTCTCTCTCTCTCTCTCTCTCTCTCTCTCTCTCTCTCTTTATTATACAGGGTATGGAGGCTGCATTTGTTTAAAAATGAAATGCTGAAACCTGGGAAGGAATGGTAAATATTACGAAAATCTCCCCAATGTGTATTAGCTCCGCCCATTTAGGCACTATGTCACTTTTCATTCATAGTTTGTTAGGCTGGTCAACCTTGCTGAAAGTTACGGGGGTTTCCCGCTGTACAGTTTGCTCGAAAAGCTCTCTGCACTGTCTTCCGTGTTTTCATTCCAAGAAAGCGAATGCATGTGACAAAAGTTGCAGTATTTTCGTGAAGAAAGTGGGGGAGGCGGGGGGGGGGGGGGTTAGGGCCAATCCTGCATGTTTTTGGAGCGTTAAAAGCGCTGACGTGGTGAAATATACAACACGCGATATTAACTATATCGTGGAGCATCCCCGTAACCTTTAGTAAAGTTGACGAGCTGGAGCAAGAACTAATGAGAAGTGAGCTAGTGTTAATTGGGCGTAGCTAACACACATTGGGGAGATTTCCGTAAGGGTTGACGAAGGAATTATTTGAAATCTAGACCTTACCCTAGTTCGCCTGCGTTTGTTGCGGTAGATTCTTATCCTTTGCTATCGTATGCAGCTCTTCCAATGTCCTCTCAGTCTTTTTAACTTCATTCTCTAGCTCCCTTCAGCATATGCTTTTCTCCCTTCCTTTATTTTAATGTCCCTGTGTGTTACGGTGCAAAGACATTCCAGGTATATTGTTCTCGGGTTCCTTGGCATAAAGCAGTTGCTGTCTCCATAATCCAGTCTACTGCTAGTAAAAAAAAAAAGAAGAGGCGTCAAATGACATCCCTACTGCACACCTTTTTAATATATTCTTTTTTCTCAAGTGTATCGTTTAGCTTTCCATCACGTCGAACTCGACACTTCATGTCTTTATACGTTGCCTTTTCTAAATCAATAATTTTCTGTTGGATTCTACAGTGCCCCATTAATTTCCAGAGATGTTCCCTTTTAATCCTGTCAAAAGCTGTTTCATAGTCTATGAATCCAATTTAAGATGGGTTGGTGAATCAAATTCAATACTCTGCTCTATTATCATATCTCATTCTCACACAATTCATCTACAGCTGCACATAATAACAGCCACGGGTGGGGTAGGGGCTTAATAATCACATACTAAAAATGACTGAAGACTATATACACAGTTAGGAAATGAATGAGGATCATACAAATAATGGCTTATGATTTTGATTACGCACGTCGATTATTTGATTCTTCCATTCAGGAACCTAGTGCTTTTATTATTCCTGACATGAAAATGTTGGTGAATCTTGCAAACATAATTATTTACACATTCGCTCCTTGTTGATGACAATCGTTTAGCAACATTCGTTTAAAATATCGATACTGTATCAGGAAATAAAGTTTTGACCAGACAATGAATAGGAGTAACGCTTGAAGACCTAGAATCGATACAGATAATTTCTTAAGGATTGACTGACTGACTTTCTACCCCACCAGGACATCACACAAGCGATAAACACGCGATGACACAAAGTGCCACCATGTGGATGAGGATCACCGTGGAGAGGTCCAAGAACCCGCGTTCAGGCAATTGGCCATATTTATGGCCTGCCTATATTTCGGTCCTGGTGGCCATCAGCTGCGACGAGGTCAAGCCGTTTACCTCGTGCTGTGAAGGTCGCGGGTTCGTTTAACGGCTGCCTCGTTCAGTTCACCAGTAAAGAGACCAACGGGGTAGTAGCTGCAGCTTCATAGTTCGTGCGTTGTGCAAACCTCCCAGAAGGCGCTGTGTCGTTTTGCAGAGAGAAACCGAACCATCTGGTATAAAACCATGTACAATGAAGTCAATTCTTTAGATCTTAACTTTATGAAAGATAAAATGTGCTGTTACACCAAAAAGAGCCAGAGTGTCTCACTGACCTCAGTGTGTTACCTGATCTGTCTTCTTTCGTTGCCAGATCACTTATATCTCAATCTGCTTACACTTACACCTTCTTTCACCTGTTTTTACATCCTTTCACCTGTTTACACATCTCTCTCACCTTAAACAGCCAGCCTATTTTCCTGTCAACCTCGCCCTCTCTCCCCCACATTCTCACCTGTCACCAGGTCGTTCCAAGTTGTCAAGGTGAAAGAGACAAACCTGTTTTTATGCCTCCTCAATGCAGGAATGGGAGCCGCTGTGACATAGGGGTTAAAAACTTAAATGCTGACCTAAAGTCTAGGGTTCAAATCCGCATCCAGTTTGATTTTCGTCTCAAAAATAACTTCGGCACGTGGGGTCAACCTAGACTAAAAACCGGGTACGTGCGAGGATAAACGTTCGAAACTGACTGTCTAACACAGAAAGTGTGTTAGAGAATGCGGGTGTCTGTGTGAACAACAAAGTGTACCATGGGGAGGGAGAGAGAGAGAGAGAGAGAGAGAGAGAGAGAGAGAGAGAGAGAGAGAGAGGAGAGGAGAGCGAGAGAGTTAAAATATAAAGAGATCGCTAAAAAATGGAAAGGGGTGGTTGAAAAAAAGAGAGTAAGAGACAGCGTTCCACAAAGTCTTACAGAGTGAGGTTAAAGAGAGAGAGAGAGACAGAGAGAGAGAGAGAGAGAGAGAGAGAGAGAGAGAGAGAGAGAGAGAGAGAGAGAGAGAGAGAGATTGGTTTATTTACAGAGAACGCATTTCACATGGACTAATATTTAAAAAAAAGTTGATACTTTTTGAAAATGAGAAAGACAAATATACAGATAGATAGAAGATAGAGACAGACGGACCAATAGATAGAAAGACAGACAGACCAATAGATAGATCCACCAACAGATAGACAGACAGACCAATAGATAGATCCACCAACAGATAGATAGACAGGCCAATAGACAGATCGACAGGCAGACAGGGCAATACACAGATCGACAGGCAGACAGGTCAATAGACAGATCGACAGGCAGACAGACCGATAGATAGATAGATAGATAGATAGATAGATAGATAGATAGATAGATAGATAGATAGATAGATAGATAGATAGATAGATAGATAGATAGATAGATAGATAGATAGATAGATAGATAGATAGATAGATAGATAGATAGATAGATAGATAGATAGATAGATAGATAGATAGATAGATAGATAGATAGATAGATAGATAGATAGATAGATAGATAGATAGATAGATAGATAGATAGATAGATAGATAGATAGATAGATAGATAGACAGACAGACAGTCAGACAGACAGACAGACAGACAGACAGACAGACAGACAGACAGACAGAAAGAAAGAAAGAAAGAAAGAAAGAAAGAAAGAAAGAAAGAAAGAAAGAAAGAAAGAAAGAAAGAAAGAAAGAAAGAAAGAAAGAAAGAAAGAAAGAAAAAAAGAAAGAAAGAGAGAGACGGAGAGAATTTGAGGAACGAATCTGAGAGTTTGAAAGAGAGAAAGGTAGAGACAGAGATGGGGAGGTGGTGAAGAGAAAGGAGGTATACTTTGAAAGACAACCAGTTTAAGAAAGAGAGAGAGAGAGCGCAAGAGAGAGAAAGAGAGAGAAGCGTGTCTTTTAGAATTTGAAAGACATAGTTTAAAAAAGAACGAGAAAAAGTCTCAAAGTTTGAAAGAGGATGAATCTGAGAAAAGAGAGAGACTGAGTGTGTGTGTGTGAGAGAGAGACAGTTATTTGTGAAGCAGAGCAGGTTTGGTTGAAAAAAAAGCAGAGAAACAGAGGGAGAGAGGAAAGACAGAATGTACAGCTCTGTGGGTTCTATTAGGATCCCTTCAAATTGAAGCCTGATCAACGCCAGGACACTACTAGATGTGTTTGGTAGCTTTTGGCTGCCATCTGCCTGACAGACAAGTTCCAGAACTGTCCAGACATGCACCTGACAACGTGTGCTGACATGAGCTCAAGTGACGCATGGGCACGTGTCTTCGCCTGGACGTGTCTTCTCCTGGACTGGCGTTGGTTCTTAATTTATAACATACCCCAAACACGAAAATCCCGTGGGAATTCCGCAGCTGACCTGACAGTCCATTATTTCAAGGGGTGAAAGTGTGCTGTTGTGTGCTGCTGTTTTTGCGTGTTCATCTAGTGTCTTAGGGTTAGGGTTAGGGTTAGATGTAGAGAAACCGCGATAAACTAAAACCTGAACACCCTACAATTTATTGGGAATGTCTCCCGTGACGTCGTCGTGACGTCAGGGGTAAGTTATAAATTAAGTACCCTGGCGTTGGTATTAACAGATGGTGCTTATAGGCACATGAATTAATCTAGTAACAGAAAGTGTATTGATCAGAACTCATAGAAAGAAGTAGAAAGTTATTTATAGGCACACGGAAAGCCGCCGTGGTGGAGCGACCAGATGCTCGCTTGCTGATCTAAGAATCGTGGGTTGAAATCCGATCAAACCAGGACTTTTTTTCTTTACATGGCCTTGGTTGAGCAAAACACCCACCAGTTACGGACTGGTCTTCTATAAAATAGAGGTCTAGCCCTATATGCCTAATATGCATGAAGTTGTGGAAAAGGGTCATTTACAGAAACTTTTATGTGGCACTGAAAGCAGTGTTTTGTGACAAACATACCAACAAGTATCAAACACAAACATACACACACACACACAGAGAGAGAGAGAGAGAGAGAGAGAGAGAGAGAGAGAGAAAGAGAGATAGAGAAAGAGATAGAGAGATAGAGAAAGAGAGAGAGAAAGGAAAAGTTGATTGTGGCACTGAAAGCAGTGTTTTGTGACAAACATACCAACAAGTATCAAACACAAACACAGAGAGAGAGAGAGAGAGAGAGAGAGAGAGAGAGAGAGAGAGAGAGAGAGAAAGAGAGAGAGATGGAGAAAGAGAGAGAGAGAGAGGAAAAGTTGATTGTGGCACTGAAAGCAGTGTTTTGTGACACACATACCAACAAGTATCAAACACAAACACCCAGAGGGAGAGAGAGAGAGAGAGAGAGAGATGGAGAAAGAGAGAGAGAGGAAAAGTTATTCGTGGCACTGAATGCAGTGCTTTGTAACAAACATACCAACAAGTATGAAACACAAACACACACAGAGAGAGAGAGAGAGAGAGAGAGAGAGAGAGAGAGAGAGAGAGAGAAAGAGAGAGAGAGAGAGGGAGAGATGGAGAAAGAAAGAGAGGAAAAAGTTGATCGTGGCACTGAAAGCAGTGTTTTGTGACAAACATACCAACAAGTATCAAACACAAACACAGAGAGAGAGAGAGAGAGAGAGAGAGAGAGAGAGAGAGAGAGGGAGAGAGAGAGAGAGATGGAGAAAGAAAGAGAGAGAAAAAATTGATCGTTGCACTGAAAGCAGTGTTTTGTGACAAACATACCAACAAGTATCAAACACAAACACACACACAGAGAGAGAGAGAGAGAGAGAGAGAGAGAGAGAGAGAGAGAGAGAGAGGGAGGGAGGAAAAGTTGATCGTGGCACTGAAAGCAGTGTTTTGTGACAAATACACCAACAAGTATCAAACAAACACACACACACACAGAGAGAGAGAGAGATGAAGAAAGAGAGAGAGAGAGAGAGAGAGAGAGAGAGAGATGGAGAAAGAGAGAGAGATGAAAAGTTGATCGTGGCACTGAAAGCAGTGTTTTGTGACAAATACACCAACAAGTATCAAACAAACACAAACACACAGAGAGAGAGAGAGAGAGAGAGAGAGAGAGAGAGAGAGAGAGAGATGGAGAAAGAAAGAGAGAGAAAAAATTGATCGTGGCACTGAAAGCAGTGTTTTGTGACAAACATACCAACAAGTATCAAACACAAACATACACACACACAGAGAGGAGAGAGAGAGAGAGAGAGAGAGAGAGAGAGAGAGAGAGAGAGAGAGAGATGGAGAAAGAAAGAGAGAGAAAAAATTGATCGTGGCACTGAAAGCAGTGTTTTGTGACAAACATACCAACAAGTATCAAACACAAACACACATGATGTGAGAACCGCTATGTCTAACAAGTATCAAACACACACACACACATGATGTGAGAACCGCTATGTATAACAAGTATCAAACACATACACACATGATGTGAAAACCGCTATGTCTAACAAGTATCAAACACATACACACATGATGTGAGAACCGCTATGTCTAACAAGTATCAAACACACACACACACATGATGTGAGAACCGCTATGTCTAACAAGTATCAAACACATACACACATGATGTGAGAACCGCTATGTCTAACAAGTATCAAACACATACACACATGATGTGAGAACCGCTATGTCTAACAAGTATCAAACACAAACACACATGATGTGAGAACCGCTATGTCTAACAAGTATCAAACACAAACACACATGATGTGAGAACCGCTATGTCTAACAAGTATCAAACACACGTGATGTGAGAACCGCTATGTCTAACAAGTATCAAACACACATGATGTGAGAACCGTTATGTCTAACAAGTATCAAACACAAACACACGTGATGTGAGAACCGCTATGTCTAACAAGTATCAAACACAAACACAAACACACATGATGTGAGAACCGCTATGTCTAATAAGTATCAAACACACGTGATGTGAGAACCGCTATGTCTAACAAGTATCAAACACAAACACACATGATGTGAGAACCGCTATGTCTAACAAGTATCAAACACAAACACAAACACACATGATGTGAGAACCGCTATGTCAAACAAGTATCAAACACACGTGATGTGAGAACCGCTATGTCTAACAAGTATCAAACACAAACACACATGATGTGAGAACCGCTATGTCTAACAAGTGTGTCTGTCTAAAAAGACTACAGTCTGTAGAATTAACATCTCAAGCATAAAGACCAGACCGGTTCAAATCCCAGTTCAACCATACTGCCACAGAGCAGTTATTCCGGAGCACCACATACTGTATGACCTTGGCTCCCAGGTCGACCCAGCCTTGAGTGGGTACCGGGTACAGTCCCGGGAAAGTAAAGGCGGCCGGCGTGATGCTGACCACATCACCCATCTTGTGCCGTTGGTCTATAAAAATATAGGTCTAGCCCTATGTGCCCTATACGCCTAGAGGCGTGGAAACGGGTCCTTTACTTTTTGTTTACCACATACTGTTACAAAGTAACATGCAGGTACCTGTCAGTGTGCGTGGGGTAATGTGTTGTATGTGAAGTCTGATGTCAGTCAATTTCGTGGTATTCCTTCACCTGTCGCATGTTGTATGTGAAGTCTGATGTTAGTCAATCTTGTGGTGTTCCTTCACCTGTCTCATGTTGTATGTGAAGTCTGATGTTAGTCAATTTTGTGGTGTTCCCTCACCTGTCTCATGTTGTATGTGAAGTCTGATGTTAGTCAATCTTATGTTGTTCCTTGACCTGTCGCATGTTGTATGTGAAGTCTGATGTTAGTCAATCTTGTGGTGTTCCTTTACCTGTTGCATGTTGTATGTGAAATCTGATGTTAGTCAATCTTGTAGTGTTCCTTCACCTGTCGCTGATGTTAGTCAATCTTATGTTGTTTCTTCACCTGTAGCATGTTTATGGTTTAGTCTGATGTTAGTCAATCTTGTGGTGTTCCTTCACCTGTCGCATGTTGTATGTGAAGTCTGATGTTAGTCAATTTTGTGGTGTTCCCTCACCTGTCTCATGTTGTATGTGAAGTCTGATGTTAGTCAATCTTGTGGTGTTCCTTCACCTGTTGCATGTTGTATGTGAAGTCTGATGTTAGTCAATCTTGTAGTATTCCTTCACCTGTTACATGTTATCTCCTTGCGCCGTTAACTCTGCTGACTGCCCCGTGTCGGTTTTCCTGAACTTTGTGTTTGCTAACCCGTGTGAAGCTTCCTGCCAAAACAGTTGTTCACTTCTTTTTCTTTTTTCGCTGAGCAAATCTTATAGACCCTAAATGTCTGAATATGTGTTGTATTGTCTGTCTGAGCAAACCTTACAGATTCACAATGTCTGATATATGTGTTATCTTGTCTCTCTGAGCAAACCTCACATATTCATAATGTCTGATGTATGTGTTGTCTGTCTAAGCAAATCTCACAGAGTTGGCACGTCTGATACATGTGTTGTCTGTCTGAGCAACTCCCACAAAATACCACCAGTTGACAAACATGATGTTTGAAGTCACCTTGACCCCGACAGATAAATCAAGTGTCAGACTAACCCCCGGTGGCCAGGCCAGCATGGAGACCACAGAACGGGCCATCGTGACGACGACGCCCCCTCCCCTCCTGGTCTAACCACAATCTGCACGTTGCATGTCTGCCAGGGCATTTAAGTATCTGCGGCGTTTTGAGACCGACTTTTTCTACAGGTGAAATTGTTGGGATAACTCGCTGGCTCTTGGCTTCAAGATTGAATCATTTGTCTGTGCTACCTGGAGTTTATGTACAGGTGAAGTGCAGGTGTGTCACAGGTTAGCCTTGTGCATTCGTGCGTGTCTGGTGCAGCCTTTCAACCCTGTTGTTCGGAGCCTGTCTTCAAAGTATGGGCATGTTTCAGGGACGTCCGTTTACTGTTTCTTCTTTTTCTTCACGTTTACCGGTTGTCAACTCTAGTGGAAAGTTCTGGTTGTTCGTCCACTTCTGGACTGTTCCAGAACCCGAGTGTTGCGTGCACATTCGTTTTACAGATCTGAGTCATGTGTATGCAATCCGAATTCCAAAGACGCTGCCAATTAGTTTACTCTTACGACATGCAGTGGGTCTATTCTTGTTTTTCCTACAAAGGGAGCCCAGAAACGCACACAGGGACGTTTACGGTTTCATTTTTTTGTTTGGTAGCAAGCAAGACTTAAAGTTTACTGCTCACACTATGTTGGTGGCGTGACATGTATTGTGTTGTCCTCGTTAGGTCGTAGCTTTGAACCCTAGCACAGAGTTCCAATTTTGTTTCTATTACCATGAGCGTTACTGGAAACGTTTAGTTTGTCTGATGATCCAATACTCAGCTAAACGTCACATATGTCTGTGACATCTAAACGTCCCATATGTCTGAGACAGCTAAACGTCACATATGTCTGTGACAGCTAAACGTCCCATATGTCTGAGACAGCTAAATGTCACATATGTCTGTGACAGCCAAACGTCCCATATGTCTGAGACAGTTAAACGTCCCATATGTCTGAGACAGCTAAACGTCACATATGTCTGAGACAGTTAAACGTCCCATATGTCTGAGACAGCTAAACGTCCCATATGTCTGAGACAGCTAAACGTCCCATATGTCTGAGACAGTTAAACGTCCCATATGTCTGAGACAGTTAAACGTCCCATATGTCTGAGACAGCTAAACGTCACATATGTCTGAGACAGTTAAACGTCCCATATGTCTGAGACAGCTAAACGTCCCATATGTCTGAGACAGCTAAACGTCACATATGTCTGAGACAGCTAAACGTCCCATATGTCTGAGACAGCTAAATGTCACATATGTCTGTGACAGCCAAACGTCCCATATGTCTGAGTCAGTTAAACGATACATATGTCTGAGACAGCTAAACGTCCCATATGTCTGAGACAGCTAAACGATACATATGTCTGAGACAGCTAAACGTCACATATGTCTGAGACAGCTAAAATCGCGCCTGTCTTTGACAGCTAAACGTCTCATATGTCTGAGACAACTAAAATCGCGCCTGTATGAGACAGCTAAACGTCACATATGTCTGTGACAGCTTAACAACATAAATGTCTGTGACAGCTTAACGTCACACATGTCTGAGACTACTAAAATCGCGCCTGTCTGTGACAGCTAAATGTCACATATGTCTGAGACAGATCTAACTGTTACAGCTCACTCGAAATCCAAATGTTACAAAAATAAACCACACACACATTAGAGAGGGGGAGGAGGAGAGATTGAGAGAGAGAGAGAGAGAGAGAGAGAGAGAGAGAGAGAGAGAGAGAGAGAGAGAGAGAGAGAGAGAGAGAGAGAGAGAGAGAAGTTTCAAAAATGACATTGGCTCCTATGCAGACCACAGGTACCGGGTAAGTCAAGGGAAGTAAAGGGACTGATGTTGATGTTGAACACATCAGGCCCTGAAAATATCGGTCTATAACATATAGGTCAGACACTAAATGCACGGGGCCGCGTTAGCGCAGTCGATAAGAGCCTCTAGAAAATGGTTACCAGAGTTCATTCTCTGGGGTAAATGGAGGAACGTCGCTGTAGCTATGGAGTTACGTGCGGACGGCGACACAGGCGGAAAATTCTTATCAGCTGTCCGCAGTGGTGGCAGAGCACTTATGGTGTATAACCGTGTGCAATGAGGCTGGTTCACATCTCCTGACTTTACCTTTACTATATGCCCACTGCGCCTGAAAGCGTGAAGAAAAGTCCTTTGACACACACAGAGAGAGAGAGAGAGAGAGAGAGAGAGAGAGAGAGAGAGAGAGAGAGAGAGAGAGAGACCGAAATATAGAGAAAGAGAGATGGGGTGAGAAGAACATCTTCGCATTTCCCGGTTGGATTCCGTGTGAGTCGTCTCCACCCACACAATAGCTGTCTGCTGAGGTTACAACATTAAACTCAGCAGTCCTAGCAACGAACCTCAATAACAGCAGAACCAAACCCACAGCCTCCTGAGCGTGAGACTCACTGCCTAACCCCCTGGCCACACTGACCCCACATAATAACACACACATACAGAGAAAAACACAACTGAGGCTTACTGCCTAACCATCTCGCCACACAAACCCCCACACAATGACACAGACTCCACACAATGACACAGACCCCACACAATGACACAGACCCCACACAAGACATAGACCCCACACAATGACACAGACCACACACAATGACACAGACCCCACACAATGACACAGACTCCACACAATGACACAGACCCCCACACAATGACACAGACCCCACACAAGACACAGACCCCACACAATGACACAGACCCCACACAATGACACAGACCCCACACAAGACACAGACCCCACACAATGACACAGACCCCACACAATGACACAGACCACACACAATGACACAGACCCCACACAAGACACAGACCCCACACAATGACACAGACCACACACAATGACACAGACCCCCACACAATGACATAGACCCCACACAATGACACAGACCCCACACAATGACACAGACACACAGAGAGAAAACCACAATTGAGGCTTACTTGACAGAGTATCCCTTCCACTTGACCAGGTATTCCACCTTTCCCTTCAAACAGAACAAACATGATTACATTTACAATGTACAATTTATGCAGGCCAAATACATGCACGCGTAAATGTTTTAATGCTTCATTATCATCTAGCAGGTCCTTTGCAGAACGTCGCTCTCATCACGGTCTGTCTGACAGAAACCAGAACGTTGCTCTTATCACCGTCTGTCTGACAGAAAACAGAACGTCGCTCTTATCATGGTCTGTCTGACAGCAAACAAAACGTCGCTCTTATCACGGTCTGTCTGACAGAAACCAGAACGTCGCTCTAATAACGGTCTATCTGACAGAAACCAGAACGTGCTCTTATCACGGTCTGTCTGAGAGAAACCAGAACGTGTTCTTATCACGGTCTGTCTGAGAGAAACCAGAACGTCGCTCTTATCATGGTCTGTCTGAGAGACACCAGAACGTCGCTCTTATCACGGTCTGTCTGACATAAACCAGAACGTCGCTTTGCATAAAAGAAACACTACCTCATGCAACTTTGAACCCAAGGAGTCATATTCTGAGGCCGTCTTTGCGCAGGTCGGCCCCTGCCCCTCCTTCGTGATAGGTTTTCCGTTATTATTCATTTCAAATTTCCCCCACAATGGGGCCCCGGAACCCACACAGTTAACTCCGGTCATACATTCTCAGACCGATGGTCGTTCGCCTGTGGAGGTGACCGTTTAATCTGCGTCGTTAGAACGACGCTATCTACCTTGACATGCGGGAACATACTACTTCTATACTCTGTTGAACACCTTGACATGCGGGAACATACTACTTCTATACTCTGTTGAACACCTTGGCATGCGGGACCATACTACTTCTATACTCTGTTAAACACCTTGACATGCGGGAACATACTACTTCTATACTCTGTTGAACACCTTGACATGCGGGAACATACTACTTCTATACTCTGTTGAACACCTTGGCATGCGGGAACATACTACTTCTATACTCTGTTGAACACCTTGGCATGCGGGAACATACTACTTCTATACTCTGTTGAACACCTTGACATGCGGGAACATACTACTTCTATACTCTGTTGAACACCTTGACATGCGGGAACATACTACTTCTATACTCTGTTAAACACCTTGACATGCGGGACTATACTACTTCTATACTCTGTTGAACACCTTGACATGCGGGACCATACTACTTCTATACTCTGTTGAACACCTTGACATGCGGGAACATACTACTTCTATACTCTGTTGAACACCTTGACATGCGGGACCATACTACTTCTATACTCTGTTGAACACCTTGACATGCGGGAACATACTACGCCTATACTCTGTTGAACACCTTGACATGCGGGACTATACTACTTCTATACTCTGTTGAACACCTTGACATGCGGGAACATACTACGTCTATACTCTGTTGAACACCTTGACATGCGGGACCATACTACTTCTATACTCTGTTGAACACCTTGACATGCGGGACCATACTACTTCTATACTCTGTTGAACACCTTGACATGCGGGACCATACTACTTCTATACTCTGTTGAACACCTTGACATGCGGGACCATATTACTTCTATACTCTTTTGAACACCTTGACATGCGGGACTATACTACTTCTATACTCTGTTGAGCACTTTGACATGTGGGACTATACTACTTCTATACTCTGTTGAACACCTTGACATGCGGGACCATACTACTTCTATACTCTGTTGAACACCTTGACATGCCGGACCATACTACTTCTATACTCTGTTGAACACCTAGACATGCGGGACCATACTACTTCTATACTCTGTTGAACAACTTCAGAGGTCAATCCCCCGTAAGGGCTGGGATTTTTCTCCTGGGCCTGGACTTCTTGTAATTCCCCCCTGGTCTCTGGGTAGTGAGATCAGGCGCCCGTGTGCATTAACGAGCACGTAAAAAAAATCCCATGGCAGTTGGAAATCGAACAAAGTAGCCTGAAAGCGCTGCCCGGGCGTGTGCCATGATGTTGATCCGCTGTTCAAACCTCAAACAACATTCTGCTTTAAAACGCTGCAGGTTAGCCTACCCAACGTCCTATAACATACACTTACACGCTACAACATACGTTCACACGCTACAACATAAGTCCGCACGCTACAACATACGTCCACACGATACAAAATATGTCTACACGATACAAAATACGTCCACGCGTTACAAAATACGTCCATACGATATAAAATACGTCCATACGATACAAAATACGTCCACACGTTACAACATACATCCACACTGTGACATACGCCCACACTGCAACATACGTCCACATATTGCAACATACGCCCACACATTGCAACATACGACTACACACTGCAGCATACGTCCACATATTGCAACATACTTTCACACATTGCAACATACTTTCACACCTTGCAACATAAGTCTACACATTGCAACATACGTCTACACATTGCAACATACGTTCACACACTACAGCATACGTGCAGACGCTGTAACACACCATAAACTATGGGGGGGAAAAAACTGAGGTGGCACAGACTGAGCACAAACACCAACTGACACAACCCGAGCGCAAACACCAGCTGGCACAATGAGACGAGAAAGGCTGGGAACAAGCACGAAGTGACATAATGCAATGACAGACTGAGCACAAAACACCAAGTAACAAACTGACATGTATATCTTTCTGACACAGTCTGAGCACTATCTCCTGTGCAGTTGCTATCGTGCTGTAATCGCAACGACTGTCACCAATACACACAACCAACTTCTCAGCTGTGGGTATAACATGCACTTTATCAGTTATCTCTCTCTCTCTCTCTCTCACTCTCTCTCTCTCTCTCTCTCTCTTCTCTCTTTGTCTTTGTCTTTCTCTCTCACTCTCTCTCTCTCTCTCTCTCTCTCACTCTCTCTCTCTCTCTCTCTCTCACTCTCTCTCTCTCACTCTCTCTCTCTCTCTCTCTCTCACTCTCTCTCTCTCTCTCTCTCTCTCTCACTCTCTCTCTCTCTCACACTCTCTCTCTCTCGGTGTCAGTTGTTGGTTGATTCCTTATGTGTTACACACACCCACTCACGCGCGACTCGTCACACACAGCCACTCACGCACGACTCGTCACACACCCACTCACACCCGACTCGTCACACACACCCACTCACGCCTGACTTGTCACACACACCGACTCATGCCCGACCTCACACACACACCCACAAACGCCCGACGCACTACATACACTCACTAACGCCCGTCTCGTCACACATACCCACTCACGCCCGACTCGTCACACATACCCACACACAACTTGTTAAGGTCTCCTACATCTGGCGACTATATACATGGTATCGCTTGTCTGCCCCCTAGTGGTAGCAGATTAGAAAGTAAGTTTAAACCTGTAGATTGAACTGGTGTGTCAGGTCACCTCAGCCTAAAATAAGTCTAAACTTGTAGATTGAACTGGTGTGTCAGGTCGCCCCAGGCTAAAATAAGTTTAAACCTGTAGATTGAACTGGTGTGTCAGGTCACTCCAGCCTAAAATAAGTTTAAACCTGTAGATTGAACTGGTGTTTCAGGTCACCCCAGGCTAAAATAAGTTTAAAACTGTAGATTGAACTGGTGTTTCAGGTCACCCCAGCCTAAAATAAGTTTAAACCTGCAGATTGAACTGGTGTTTCAGGTCACCCCAGCCTAAAATAAGTTTAAACCTGTAGATTGAACTGGTGTGTCAGGTCACCCGAGGGTAAAATAAGTTTAAACTTGTAGATTAAACTGGTGTGTCGGGTCACCCCAGGCTAAAATAAGTACCGGTAAATATCAAGAAAATTGTGTGTCAGCTGGTCTCTTGCAAATGGGAACACCGACCATCTTCTTGTTGTCCCTCTGGAGTCCTGTTCTGCCTTTCAGATTCTGATGACTGATTACAGATTTAAGAATCGACATCATAACACACCGGGAATAGCCATCGGTGCTCCTTCTTCCGAAGCAATATCTTAAGGTGTAGATGCTAACTGTTTCCGTAGCACACTGATTACACACACGTCGTTCTCTTCCTCTCATCCGTCCCTTTTTGCCAGATCCACACTTAATTCCTCGATCACACATTCTTGCACAAGTTATTTCATCTAATCTTCTGCCTTCTGTCAACAGTCATTCATATATGGTCTTCAAAACATCTCCCATGTCCAGTACGAGTGTTCCCGTAGCTTTCGCTTTTGTAACCACTTCTAACAAATTGGGTGACTACAAAATCCCTCCAAAACACACATACACAGAGCGAAAGAAAGTGGGTGACAACAAGATCCCTCCAGAACACACATACACAGATCGATAGAAAGTGGGTGACAACAAGATCCCTCCAGAACACACATACACAGATCGATAGAAAGTGGGTGACTACAAGATCCCTCCAGAACACACATACACAGAGCGATGGGCAGACAGAGAGCAGAGGGAGTAGAAGGCCGTTCAACCAGAGCAGCCAGTAAAGACATCAAGGTACCTCTAGAATAGAATGTGGGAGACAGCAAGATCCCTCTAGAACAGAGTGTTAGAGACAGCAAGATCCCTCTAGAACAGAGTGTTAGAGACAGCAAGATCCCTCTAGAAGAGAATGTGGGAGACAGCTAGGTCCCTCTAGAAGAGAATGTGGGAGACAGCTAGGTCCCTCTAGAAGAGAATGTGGGAGACAGCTAGGTCCCTCTAGAAGAGAATGTGGGAGACAGCAAGGTCCCTCTAGAAGAGAATGTGGGAGACAGAAAGGTGCCTCTAGAAGAGAATGTGGGAGACCGCAAGGTGCCTCTAGAACAGAGTGTGGGAGACAGCAGCGTCCCTCTAGAACAGAGTGTGGGAGACAGCAGCGTCCCTCTAAAACAGAGTGTGGGAGACAGCAGCGTCCCTCTAAAACAGAGTGTGGGAGACAGCAGCGTCCCTCTAAAACAGAGTGTGGGAGACAGCAGCGTCCCTCTAAAACAGAGTGTGGGAGACAGCAAGATGCCTCTAAAACAGAGTGTGGGAGACAGCAAGATCCCTCTAGAACAGAGTGTGGGAGACAGCAAGATGCCTCTAGAACAGAGTGTGGGAGACAGCAAGATGCCTCTAGAACAGAGTGTGGGAGACAGCAAGATGCCTCTAAAACAGAGTGTGGGAGACAGCAAGATGCCTCTAGAACAGAGTGTGGGAGACAGCAAGATGCCTCTAGAACAGAGTGTGGGAGACAGCAAGATGCCTCTAAAACAGAGTGTGGGAGACAGCAAGATGCCTCTTGAACAGAGTGTGGGAGACAGCAAGATGCCTCTAGAACAGAGTGTGGGAGACAGCAAGATGCCTCTAAAACAGAGTGTGGGAGACAGCAAGATGCCTCTAGAACAGAGTGTGGGAGACAGCAAGATGCCTCTAGAACAGAGTGTGGGAGACAGCAAGATGCCTCTAAAACAGAGTGTGGGAGACAGCAAGATGCCTCTAGAACAGAGTGTGGGAGACAGCAAGATGCCTCTAGAACAGAGTGTGGGAGACAGCAAGATGCTTCTAGAACAGAGTGTGGGAGACAGCAAGATGCCTCTAGAACAGAGTGTGGGAGACAGCAAGATGCCTCTAGAACAGAGTGTGGGAGACAACAGCTTAGAACAGAGTGTGGGAGACAGCAGCGTCCCTCTAAAACAGAGTGTGGGAGACAGCAGCGTCCCTCTAAAACAGAGTGTGGGAGACAGCAGCGTCCCTCTAAAACAGAGTGTGGGAGACAGCAGCGTCCCTCTAAAACAGAGTGTGGGAGACAGCAGCGTCCCTCTAAAACAGAGTGTGGGAGACAGCAGCGTCCCTTTAGAACAGAGTGTGGGAGACAGCTAGGTGGCTGTAGAACAGAGTGTGGGAGACAGCAAGGTGCCTCTGGAACAAAGTGTGAGAGACATCAAGGTACCGCTAAACCAGAGAGTGGGAGACAGGTCCAACTTTAATAGATACTGAGATAAAGGACCCCTTGGGGCAGATGACGAAATAAAAGGTCCATCTAGACCTGGTGTGCCACTGCAACACAAAGGCCTTAATGCAGGGACTCGGTGTAGCTATGGTAGTTACAAGCCCGAATCTGTGTTGCTGTTGATTACAAACGGGTCGAATTGTCTATTCTCAAAAGCCCATTCCTCTAAAGGTGCAAGGAGGTTTTTTTGGCCACTGACACCGATACTGATAAGATGAGCCTAACTAAAAACTGCCAATGATATGTTGCTTCATGTGCTGCACTCTACCTTGCTGCTTAATCACTTTGCAGATGTTACAAGTGCACGGTGACTTCAAAATGTCAATGAACCAAAAAGCTTACTTTTACCAACCTAGTAAATTTTAGCTCCCACAATGTGGGGCAGGGGGCCCTAACGTTAGCTCCCACATTGTGAGGCAGGGGACCATAACGTTAGCTCCCATAATGTGGGGCAGGGGACCCTAATGTTAGCTCTTACAATGTTAGGCAGGGGGCCCTAACGTTAGCTCCTACAATGTTAGGCAGGGGCCCTAACGTTATCTCCCACACTGTTAGGCAGGGGGTCCTAACGTTAGCTCCTTCAATGTTAGACAGGGGGCCCTAACGTTAGCTCCCACAATGTTAGGCAGAGGCCCTAAAGTTAGCTCCCACAATGTTAGGCAGAGGCCCTAAAGTTAGCTCCCACAATGTTAGACAAGGCGCCCTAGCGTTAGCTCCTACAATGTTAGACAGGGGGCCCTAACGTTAGCTCCCATAATGTTAGACAGGGGGTCCTAACGTTAGCTCCCACGATGTTAGACAGGGGGCCCTAACGTTAGCTCCCACAATGTTAGACATGGGGCCCTAACGTTAGGTCCAACAATGTTAGACAGGGGGCCCTAACGCTGCATACAGCTGATGCCTCAAGACGACACAGAAAAGGACAGCAAGTAAAACACTGAGAACAGGAAAAAGGATATTTTGATCAACACTCCACCACCCTTCCATCCACCCCAACAACCACCAAATGGGAACCTCGGCAGACTTTCAGTGCACGTATTCCGCAGCACAGGCGACTACCTACTATGTCTATACGATTATCATCCATGCCACGAATCCCAGACAGGGAAGGCTTTATCATTTGGCTATTCTGTCAGAGCACCCCTCCCCCCCCCCCCCCCCGGATCATAATCTGTTACAGCTTGAGATTTGTATGATGCCTAGTGGTTCCTATACATATTTACACAAGTGCCAATCAATACTTGGTAATTTATTTCCCATACTGTTTCCAAAACCTGAAAAGTTCTTAGTGAATTCACACCAACTATAGGAGGTCATCTCACTTTAGTGCGGACGTTGTACTTTTCAGTTTTAGCCACTCCGCCCATAGCTACTAATAACTTTCAAAAGCTACTAATAACTTTTAAAACACACCTATGAGTAATTATATAATAACAGTTATTCTGTGAACAGAACAATGGCCTACGAAATAGACACAGGACAGAACTAAACCGATGCCAACAATCTCTTGACAAAATATTTCAATGTAAAAGATAAACTTACTCGTCTGTGTCGCTTTTTCTGAATATAATCCGCTTGGAACACATGTTCTCCGAATGCTGATAACTCCATGGTCAGAGAACCCATACAAACAGACGCACACACAAACACCTGGTTGGCCCGTCAATCAGGGAATACACGTTTTCTTCTGTCCCCGTTTGTTTTGATTCTCTACTTCGGGCGCACTGCCAAGAATTATAGCCAATCAGATCGCTTGGTTCAAACGTCCACCAATCGCGTGGCGAAATCGACTGCTGCGGAGGTGACCTGACCTTTAACCTCGTGACGTCAGTAAAGTCGACTTTCCAGAGGTTTACGGTGTGTTTACCAGAAGTTTCCACTTTCGTTTTCTGCTGTAGTTGATATGGTGCGTTTGTTGAGATAATTTTGAAAATGCAGCAGAGAGAGAAAGCGAGTGATGCGTAACGCTAGCTGATAATAACGGTACATTGTTCAGTAAAGGTCTGTTAATAAAGTATTTAAAGAACCCTTTCCGCGCTTTCAGTGTGAAAGGATAGACCTGAAATTAATGGACCAGTACCCTGTGTAGGTTTCAGGGCCCTATTACAGGGAAAACAAGAATAGACCCACTGCCTACCCAAAAGCATGTCGTAAGAGTCGACTAATTGGGAGCTTTTTTCGAAGTCGAAGTGCATCTGCCTGACAGGCAAGGAGCCAGGAGTCTGACAAATGAGTCAGATCTGTAAAACGGATGCACACGCAACACTCGGGTTCTGCAACAGGACTTCAGTCCAAAAGTGGATCAACAACCAGAACTTTCCGCCAGAGTTTACAGCTGGTTAACGCGAAGAAGAAGAAGAAGAAGAAGAAGAAGAAGAAGAAGAAGAAGAAGAAGAAGAAGAAGAAGAAGAAGAAGAAGAAGAAGAAGAATAGACCAGTCGGCACTGGCTGGGTGGGGCAGTCATCATCATGCCGGTCGCCTTTACTTCCCAGCACTACACCCACTCAAGGCTAGGTAGACCTGAGAGCCCTTGGTCATTTTTAAAGGAGAAGAGAAAAGTCCGGCTCCATAGGGACCCGAACCCACGACTTTCCAAACCGCAGGCTATCATCTAGCCGCTACACCACGTCGGCCCTCGTTATCAAGTGCTAATTAATCAAACTGAATAACTGGTTAACGTGTAGTCATTGACAGGTTTCTAGTCTGGTATACAAGCTGGAGACACTGCTTTAAAGATGCTAGGAACATTGGTTTAGTTTTGCTGGGAACATTGGTTTAGTTTAGCTGGGAACATTGGTTTAGTTTAGCTGGGGACATTGGTTTAGTTTAGCTGGGGACATTGGTTTAGTTTAGCTGGGGACATTGGTTTAGTTTAGCTGGGGACATTGGTTTAGTTTAGCTGGGGACATTGGTTTAGTTTAGCTGGGGACATTGGTTTAGTTTAGCTGGGGACTTTGGTTTAGTTTAGCTGGGGACATTGGTTTAGTTTAGCTGGGGACATTGGTTTAGTTTAGCTGGGGACATTGGTTTAGTTTAGCTGGGGACATTGGTTTAGTTTTGCTGGGGACATTGGTTTAGTTTTGCTGGGGACATTGGTTTAGTTTATTGGGGACATTGGTTTAGTTTAGCTGGGGACATTGGTTTAGTTTTGCTGGGGACATTGGTTTAGTTTTGCTGGGGACATTGGTTTAGTTTATTGGGGACATTGGCTTAGTTTTGCTGGGGACATTGGTTTAAAGCTGGTAGGAACATTGGTTTAGTTTTGCTGGGGACGGTGGTTTAGTTTTGCTGGGGACATTGGTTTAGTTTTGCTGGGGACGGTGGTTTAGTTTTGCTGGGTACATTGGTTTAAAGCTGCTAGGAACATTGGTTTAGTTTTGCTGGGGACGGTGGTTTAGTTTTGCTGGGGACATTGGTTTAGTTTTGCTGGGGACATTGGTTTAGTTTTGCTGGGAACATGGGTTTCGTTTTCCTGGGGACATTGGTTTAGTTTTGCTGGGGACATTAGTCTGGTCTCCTAAATATGTAAGCATAAACAGTCAAATAATGAATCCTATAACCAACAGTTAGTGATCAGGCTTTCTCAGATTGTTGACGCGCGGATCTTTTGTTTTAGATAATATTTTTAAAAAAATTATGGGGTCAGGAGTCTTAATTAGACACTCTCTCAAATTGAGTGTTCCTCATATCCTGATGTTGTCCTGATACTTTTTTGTGTGGCTTTTTTCGAAAAAGCCCCCCCCCCCCCTCTTCCTTCTCAGATGACGTCACAGTGACAGTCTTATATTCTATAGAGTGGTAAGACCATGTTTCCCGGCGTTGTAGTGCTTCAAACTACCCTAAAATATTTGAAACTCGACCTAACCTCAACCCATCTACGTCCCAAGAGACAGTGCAACCTAGGTCCTACTACTGCATGCAGCCTATCTACCACCCCTTGAAATATAAGACTGTCTGTCTGGGGTGACATATTACAAAACCTTATTTGTATCGTTGTCCATCTCTTGATCTGTTACCTTCGACCCCCCCCCCCCCCCCCAACTAAGGTTTTTAACAGTGTTTAGCTACCTGTAATGTGACTGAGATTTTTCGACTGTTTTTTGTCTCTTTTTATTCCCAGACTCTTTCGAAGTTCTGTTCTCTTGTGTGTTTGCGTAAACGCTTGACTACAACTGCGTCACAGAAAGTGCTTTTCTTGGAATCTAGAGAAAAAGACAATATAGAAAATAACTTAACAGATACAGAAAATCAGTATTCACAGCGAACGGTTTTTGAGCAGTATTTTTCTTTTCTTTCTGAAATGCTACCACATGTTTTTCGAGGAAATAAACTATCGAAGCAAAACCCGACAGGAATGTTTCGTCTACGTTTTAACGAATCTAGGCCGCAGAAATTGCGCAGCGGAAATATCCCCGTGTTACATAGGTTGTCCGAAACATGACCTAGACGCGAGTTGTGGACTTAAATTTAGACCTGGCGTCAGCGATCACGACTAGCAAAGCACGACGGTGAGATATTAAGAGGTATTACTCAGCATTGTGTTTCCATTGATTGTCTTCCTCACAAAGAAAGCCTGTTCTACTTTCCCCAAGAACTTAACCACTAAAATCCCTGGGTCTATTTTTAGAAACGTAGTCAGCTGGTAGGTGACGGGAAAAGCTGATCAAGATATCGATCAGTCATGTGACTTCTGAAACTGAACCGTGTATTTCCACCCACTCGACTAGGTTGCTAAATATAGCCCCGACCTGGGTCCAGGGCTGCCGAAGTTCTTAGTATTGTACACATTTGCAATTATTTCACGCCTGCTGAGTAAAACTACTTTTGGTATCATGCCCCATGTTTTGGTACGTTTAAACAACAAAAAACTTAGCTTCAATACAGTATAAGGTAGGCTCGTTATAAATCTATACATATGTGTGTATGTGTGTGTTTGCTTCCTTGTTTATTTCTGTGTGAGTGTGTGTGTGTGTGTTTGCGTGAGTGTGTATTGTTGCGCACGTAAAAAAAAGCCCTTGGCAGTTGGAAATCGAAAAAAAAGAGTATCCTAATGGGTAAAAAATGTACAGTTAAAAAATATACCTAAAGTTTTTCAGGATCCTCGCCGGTGTAACGGAGGTCGTGCACTGCGCGGGGATTCTTCAGACTCAGCCTTGAGTGAGAAATAGAACTCAGCACTTATGGGTTACACCTGTGTGCCATGATGTTGATCCTTTGAATAAAACACAAAGAAAATGTGTATGCGTGTGTGTGAGTGTGTGTGTGTGTGGTTTTAATGTTTTCACGCTTTTTGTAAAACAAAATAAAAATTGGGTACCTTTTAGTATGTTTTGTTACCTTTCATCACACACACACACACACACACACACACACATACACACATACACATACACACACACATACACACACACACATATATATACACACACACACACATTATAATAATTTTGGTACACCTTTTGACAATTTCGGCAGCCCCGCCTCTGCCAGGCTGTTAGACTGGCGTGAACATTAGAAATTCTATTGCGCAGATACAATTAAGTACAGGCTGGGGTGAGACAAGACGGGTGTTGGCTTTGGGTAACCCTGACCGGGTTTCTCTCTGTCTAACTGCGCAGTTAGCTCTGGTCGGCTGGGTCGAGCAGGTAATCAGGTAATGTCGGAGTGCTGTTCTGTTAACTGTGTGTGTGTCTTTGGAGGATGCTGGTGGAGAGATTCATCGTTACAATATGTTACTGTATGGGTTTCATGTATGGTGAGATTCTGTCATATTTGATTCATGCGGTTTTTGTGCGCCAAACTAGGCAACTGAATACTGTACATTTCATTGTGTGTCAGTGTGTGATCGTACGTACAAGCACCTGAGAAAGGGAAACAATTGATTTATGTCTGTCTGTCTGTCTGTCTGTCTGTCTGTCTGTCTGTCTGTCTGTCTGTCTGTCTGTCTGTCTGTCTGTCTGTCTGTCTGTCTGTCTGTCTGTCTGTCTGTCTGTCTGTCTGTCTGTCTGTCTTTCTCACTTGTACGTAATGACATGCAACAAATAATAAAAGGACATCTCTGATAATAATGATGGTGGTAGCTGTAGTGGTTGCGGTGATGATTATGGTGGTGGTTGGGGTCGTGAAGATGATGATGATGGTGGTTGGGGTCGTGAAGATGATGATGGTGGTGGTTGGGGTCGTGAAGATGATGTTGGTGGTGATTGGGGTCGTGAAGATGATGTCGGTGGTGGTTGGGGTCGTGAAGATGATGATCGTGGTGGTTGGGGTCGTGAAGATGATGATGGTGGTGGTTGGGGTCGTGAAGATGATAGTGCTTGTAGTGATAGTAATCACGGTAGTGGTTCTAGTGATGGTGGTAAACGTAGTAGTATTAGCAATAGAAGCAGCAGCCGCAGTAATGGTGATGGTGGTTGTGGGGATGGTGGTAGCAGCAGCAGCAGTAGTAGCAGCAGAAGTAGCAGCAGACGTATTAGTAGCAGTTTTGGTGGTGCTGGTGGCCTTCACCGTCATTATAGTGGTCGTGATATCAGAAGTAATATTCTTTCTTTCTGCAGCAGCGCCCGCAGCATGACCACCTCAGATTATTGACACAACCACCTGGCGAACATAGTAACACCAGACACCTGGCGAACATAATAACACCAGACACATGGCGAACATAATAACACCAGACACATGGCGAACATAGTAACACCAGACACCTGGCGAACATAGTAACACCGGACACCTGGCGAACATAGTAACACCGGACACCTGGCGAACATAGTAACACCGGACACCTGGCGAACATAGTAACACCGGACACCTGGCGAACATAGTAACACCGGACACCTGGCGAACATAGTAACACCGGACACCTGGCGAACATAGTAACACCGGACACGTGGCGAACATAGTAACACCAGCCACCTGGCGAACATAATAACACCAGCCACCTGGCGAACATAATAACACCAGACACCTGGCGAACATAATAACACCAGCCACCTGGCGAACATAATAACACCAGCCACCTGGCGAACATAATAACACCAGACACCTGGCGAACATAATAACACCAGACACCTGGCGAACATAATAACACCAGCCACCTGGCGAACATAATGACACCAACCACCTGGCGAACATAATGACACCAACCACCTGGCGAACATAATGACACCAACCACCTGGCGAACATAATGACACCAACCACCTGGCGAACATAATGACACCAACCACCTGACGAACATAATGACACCAGCTACCTGTCGGACATAATGACACCAGCTACCTGACGAACATAACGACACCAGCTACCTGACGAACATAACGACACCAACCACCTGTCGGACATAATGACACCAGCTACGTGACGAACATAATGACACCACTCAACTGACGAACATAATGACACCAGTCACCTGGCGAACATAATGACACCAGTCACCTGATGAACATAATGACACCAGTCACCTGACGAACATAATGACACCAGTCACCTGGCGAACATAATGACACCAACCACCTGTCGGACATAATGACACCAGCCACCTGGCGGACATAGTGACACCAGCCACCTGGCGGACATAGTGACACCAGCCACCTGTCGGACATAATGACACCAGCCACCTGTCGGACATAATGACATTAACTTCCTGGCGGACATAGTGACATTAACTTCCTGGCGGACATAGTGACATTAACTTACTGGCGGACATAATGACACCAGCCACCTGTCGGACATAATGACATTAACTTCCTGGCGGACATAGTGACATTAACTTCCTGGCGGACATAATGACACCAGCCACCTGGCGGACATAATGACATTAACTTCCTGGCGGACATAGTGACACCAGCTACCTGGTGAACATAATGACACCAGCTGATTCCCATGCCTGGCCGTGCCGATCTGTATTTTGAATTCTCATATTCATAGCAGTGATGTGGATGCATTGCTCCAAAAATCCTCCCAACATCCTTTCTCTCTAAGGGCATTGATAGTGTCTGCGTGATCTTTGAGCTGGACATCTGTAATTAATACAGAACCTGCTATTTCGTTACCAACAACATCTACATGCCATGGGACAAATATGACGGTAAATGCACACACAGGAGAGTTTTGCAATGACTCAGTCCACTGTCTGCGTAACCAGCCTCCCTCCACCCCCGCCCCCCCTTCCCTGGATCATGCTCACATAATCACTTAGCACACACACGTGGGAATAACCATGTCATTCTAGCCACATGAAAGCTTATATCACAGCCATCACCTCCATCGTCATGGTGGTAGTCATGGAGAAGGCACCGCTGGTTTCTTGAACTATTCTACCCGAAGAGCGAGCTGTAAATGCCCATGTACTCTTATGTCCTCGTACACCAGACCCGTCTGTGAAGTTCAGCACATCTGACTTGTCACCGATAAGCACGCGTTGACAGCAACGGGATTCAGCTCCCGACAACTCCTATCAAGCTCATGACACTGCCTGGCCAGGACGTCTTCAGTACTGAAGACCAACATCCCGTGGAGCGTGACCCCGTTGCGTCACTTGCGCAGGACGGAAACTTGTATTCCCTTCTACACACTTGACCCAGTTTATACAGGACGTTGCACCCCTCAGGTGTGAGAGGAAAACAACACCAGCGATTCAGTTGTCTACAATCTACATCCAGAATTTCTGGTAACTAGGCTAATGATGGTGACGCCTGGCTTCGCTGAACCGCCGAAAATCTGGCGAATCTGTTTGTTTGAATGTATGTGACTGTTTGTGTGAATGTATGTGAATGTATGTGAGATGTGCCCCGTTCGATCCCAGATGCGTACGATCTGGCAGCAGACTGTCTCATTGGTTCCGACGGTGGTACCGAGATTTGAACGTTTAGTCAGCAGTGACAAAACTACTGAACGTAAAATGTACCTAGTAAAACCCCCACATGCTGGGATTGTCTAGTGTAAATTTCTGTAAAGACTTGCAACTGACTTTGTGTATGTGTCTATGTGCCTAGAGGCATAGCAAGGTCAGGTGATACCCTGTGCGGAAAGTTTTTCGTCATATACACACCCCCCCCCCCCCCCCCCCCCCCCCCATTGTCACGCTCGCACACTTTGAGAGATGTGCTTCCGCCCCCACCCAACGAAGGCCCCTTGCTACGTCTCTCCCGCTCGACATTTTCGTTTTTCTATTTGTACTTTTCAAAGTCCATACCATGTGGTGTTGGTAGTCATGTCTATCTACCTTCTGTCTCCTGTTCATGCTATGTGGTGTTGGTAGTCATGTCTATCTACATTCTGTCTCCTGTCCATGCTATGTGGTGTTGGCAGTCATGTCTATCTACCTTCTACCTTCTGTCTCCTGTTCATGCCATGTGGTGTTGGTAGTCATGTCTATCTACATTCTATCTTCTGTCTTCAGTCCTTGCCATGTGGTGTTGGCAGTCATGTCTATCTACATTCTATCTTCTGTCTCCTGTCCATGCCATGTGGTGTTGGTAGTCCTGTCTACCTTCCTTCTACGTTCTGTCTCCAGTCCTTGCCTTGACGTCAAATTGTTCAGCATCCTCTCTCTCTCCCTCTCTCTCTCTCTCTCTCCCTCTCTCTCTCTCTCTCTCTCTCTCTCTCTCTCTCTCTCTCTCTCTCTCTCTCTCTCTCTCTCTGTGTGTCTTTCTCTGCCTCATTTCCCCTGCAACATCGTCACAAACCAGTTTTCTCTTTCTCATGACATGGCCAAAGAATGTAGTTTGTCTCTCTCTGATGTGAACAATCAGTTCTCTTCGTGATTTTTTTTTTTTTTTATAAAGACGTCTGGGTTATTCTCACTATTTGTCTTATAACTAGATGTAATTGCCTAGCTTTACCCGGGATAGTGAAAGAAAGTCTTGTTCTCCCGTCATGTACCTCATCATGGTCCCCACCCCTGCTCAATATGTAGGCTTAGTATAGATAGAGGTTTGGCTAAAATCCTGTATTTAATATCCCGTCTTCTACTTCATCTTTGTCTCCACTGCTGCCGTATGTTCAGGGTATCTAAGGGTACACGAGGCATTCCCTGTAATACTAAAGCCAGTATTTAAACATTTAGGAGACACAAAAATATATTGTCTCAGACACCTATAAATATGTGGTTTTAATGAAGATAACATCGTAATATAATGTGTTTAAATTGTCTTTTCAGGGGAAGAATTAGGAAACAATATTCAGGGGGAAATAGGTCTATCAAAGTTTACTTTGATTAATGTCGCAATAAATAAAGAAATGCACAGTAACTTTGGCCGCTAATGTGACTGCAGGTCATACCTGGCTGTGTGTCCGTACGGTTGCACTAATTATAACATCTTTGGAGGTTGAAAGGGTCATCTGGGATCTTACTTGTTTGTCTGCCGTCTGTATTGACATTCTTAAGTTTCAGGATGGAATGGTAAATATTAGACAGTGTGGAGGGGACAGACTGATTGATCGGTCAACTACGTCCTCCAAGCTCCAACACAGTCGGACTACATTATGTACAATACAATACATTAATATAATTGTAAAATATGATAGATATGGTTTCTAGAAGTTGTAACTGGGAGATTTTCATCCTAAAATTATCTCTTTGAGTTACGTGGTTCAACCGCTCAACTACAATTACGGACAATTTATTTGCATGATTACAAGTTACAGCCGGCTGCCTCGACCGTTACAGTTGCTCTGTTTATAACTTCCTTGTAGGTTGAACAAGGTATCCGAGCTTACCCTGCAGAGAATTAACTGGGTCACATCTCTTGAATCTAGAAAAACGGTTTCAGTGACTGAAGTGTAAAACTCTGTGACTCAGTCGCATATGAACACTTTGATCATTGGTAAAATTACTGTGCCGTGATTTTTTATTAATAAAGCCATTGTGTCACATAAAAACCCCTGTAAATGCAATTTGTTTTATTAACTACAGTAATTACTAATCCTAATAAACGCGTGTACAAGGTTAGCTATAATAGTGATTTTAGTTAGATGTCTCATAAAGCGTAGTCGGCAAAGTGACTTGCTCAGTTTTGTGGCTTCTAAGGTGAATAGAGTTAACAGGTCGGTTGGCACGGTGACTTGCAGTATATGCACTTGTCAACTGAACGCATCTGATTTTAGCAAATTCCCAAATAGCTAGATGTTACAACATGCTTGTCATGGGGAAATTGGTGTATCCACCCCTCCCCCCTCCCCTTCCCAAGTGGCCCTGGAATCCACACGAAGAGGGTCTGATAAATGAAAACATCAGGTCCAAGCTAATAGCTCTGTCAGTGCTAGATATGTACATTAAGTAGGGCAGTAGAACAGAAAAAAAAACTACATGTGAAATGCGTGTCTCTGCAAGGTCACCAACAACACAAGAAGGGACAGGGTTACGAATACCAGCATTAGAGAGACAGTTGGAATAAGACCAGCACGAGTTTCGTTTTGGCTTTCAGGATTTGTGCATGTAGGATTTTTTTTTTTAAAATACGTTGACCCAAGAAATGGTGTGGGATTTGCCGACTCTACAGGCTGTGCACAGGTGTAGGTCGTCTAGAATGAGGCCTCGGTAAAGTTTTTTGTTGTTGTTGTTGTTCTTTTGTCAATAGCTGCTCATGCCGCTAGGCGTCACAGTTCATCAGACGATCGGCAGCCGAGCCAGGGCGCGCTCGGTCGCTAAATATTCCGTGATGTTGTGCATCCTCAAGGTGTCAGTGGCTCCTTCAATCCATCTTCTTCTCGGTGCTCCCCCTCACTCTTGGCGTTTCGGTTTTCAGGTTGTGCGCTCTTAGATAGCTAAACAATTTCATTCTTTGTTTCTATATCAACTTGACGATTGGTGTTGTTCCAACAGTTCTTGTGAACACGTCGTTTCTTACTCGATCTCTTCTGGGTTTTTTTTTTTTTTCAGAGCCATTCTCAACCATCTCATCTCACAGGTGGTTAGCTTTCTGTCATAATATTTTATGAATGTGTAGGTCTGATATTGATAACCTGAAGTCGGCATAAATTTTGTATTTATAATTGGTCTTTTTTGTTTCTACAAATTCCGACAATTAAGGAATTAGACTAATTCCATAAAAATTAAAATAATCAACAGTTGAAGATATAACATGTATCTGATTCAAAGTAAGCCCATTGTGCATTGATACAGCAAGTGGCACGATTTAATAAAAACTGGAACGATCTCTGTAGTTCTTCTGTTGTTATGGCCCTTAAAGTTACGGCCCCATGGATGTCATCAATATCGTTAAAGAAGCGTCCTTTCAATCGTAACTTTAATTTTAGGAATAGAAAATAATCACAGGGAGACAAATCTAGGGAATAGGTAGAAGGCTGAGAACACACACTTGTTTTGGGGCCAATAATTCTTGTTTTGATGATGTCTCTTGGGTACTCAAACCGCTGATGTTTGTGGTCATCAGACAACGAATGTGGTACAAACCGTCAAGCAACTTTTTTCTTGCCTAAATGTTGCACTAAAATGTTAGGAATGGCCTCTCTACTACCACCTGATTCATCTACCATAATCCTCTTAGTAAAACAGCGATCTTCTTGTATCCGTTCTCTGACTTTTGTAATGAGTTCATCATTATGAACACAATTTGGCGTCCAGGTCTAGGTCTAGGTGCATTAGTAATCATTTCCACACCACATAATTGACTCTAGCATATGCTAAGTGTTCCGTACTTGTTAGGACGAAATTTTTTGTTATTTGAAGCCCCACCCTGGCTTTTGCCAGGGGCCGTAATATAGGCAGGCCATAAATATGGCCAAATGTCTGAACGCGGTTTCTGGGACCTCTCCACGGCGATCCTCATCCACACGGTGGCACTTTGTGTCATCGGGTGTTTATCGCTTGTGTGATGTCCTAGTGGGGTAGAAAGTCACTCACTCACTCATTTCCACACCACTTTTGAATCGTGAATACCACCTGAAAATTTGTGCACGAGATATAAACAATTATCCCGATAAACTTGTTGCATCAATTCAACCTTTTAAATAGGGCTTTTCCTGAGTTTTAAAAAGAATTTAATGTTAGCTTTTTGCTCCATGCGGATTACGTAACAATGCACCTCTGACTAGGTCAACAAAATGGCAGCTTATTTGTTGTCTGCTTATCGAGCGGCGATGAGAAGTTGTCAGATCATAGACGAATGTTGCCTATTTAGATTCCATGCTCTGCTTCATAGATGGCATTTGTTTTCTTGCCATAATAAAATCAGTCTCGTTACTTGTCGGACCTTGTATTGGAATAGTAGGGTGTTCTAAAATTGGAGCAAGTTGGTACGTGGTAGGCTTGTTGGATGGTAAAGTTTCAAAGTTAAATCATGTAGACACATCAAAAGTGCTTTTTGTTGTTGTTGTTGTTGTTGTTGTTGTTGTTGTTCAGTTAAACCAACTAATATCCCCAGAGCCACTAGGAAAGATATGGCAGGCGAATCCACGGTAACAGAAGTCGCTCCAAGTATGATAAGTAAACAAGTAAAGAAACCTCTTTCCACACCTTTAGGCTTCTTGGGCATATAGGGCTAGGTCTATCTGTGTGAGTATGTCTGTCTGTCTGTCTG
>CAJHNH020001768.1:52500-160000 GCA_905116865.2 Candidula unifasciata | reverse complement strand
TTGATTTATTATCAAAATGTCAGCTACTAATGCTTTCACCATCCCTATTGCGAGCGTGGATTTATTTACTGCCGGTTCAAGTACCAAAGTTTCCTCCTCCTTATCTCTCTCTCTCTCTCTCTCTCTCTCTCTCTCTCTCTCTCTCTCTCTCTCTCTCTCTCTCTCTCTTTCTCTCTCTTTCTTTCTCCTTCTCTCTCTCGTTCTTTCATTCTGTCTCTCTATTTCTCCCTCTCACTCTCTCTCTCTTTCACTTTCCGTCTCTCTCTCTCTCTCTCTCTCTCTCTCTCTCTCTCTCTCTCCAGCTCCCCCTCCTCCCTCCATTTCTTCCGGCTCGTGTTCTCTCTCACCTTATTTACCGTTGTCCCAGTATCTTTGACTAATTTGTGTTGACATTCCCTCATTTTCTGCCACATCTCGTTCGTTCGTTCGTTCGTTCATTCGCGTTGTCTACCCCCTCTCCCCCTCCCCCTCTTTACTGTTTAAGTCTCGTCTCCTATCACATCTCACTTACCTTCCCTGGGGGCTGCGTTGTCTCGAGGCATGGTGTCAGCCTTGACTGCTAGAGGTTTCGGGTTCAATCCCTGGTAAGGGCTGGGATCTGTTTCACGATGACTTGAACTTCTAGTAATCCCCCCTGGTCTCTGGCTACTGAGTTCGGACGCCCGTTGTGCACGTAAACAAAAAAAAAATATTCATTAGCAGTTAGAAATTGAAAAAAGTATTTCAGGATACTCGCCGGTGCTACAGAGCCTGTGCAATGTGATGTTCCTCTTCGGACTCAGAAGAAGAACGAAGCACTTATGGGTTACTACCCGTGCGCCCTGATGTTGATCCGTTGTTCGAACTTTAAACAAACCTTCCTTGTCACCTCTATCACTGACGTTTCCTCTCACCTCTCTCACTGACGTTTCCAGTCACCTCTCTTATTGACGTTTCCAGTCACCGCTGTTACTGACGTTTCCAGTCACCTCTTTCACTGACGTGTCCTGTCACCTTTCTCACTGACGTTTCCTGTCACCTCTCTTATTGATGTTTCAGGTCACCTCTCCTTTGACGTTTCAAGTCACCTCTCTTAATGACGTTTCCAGTCACCTCTCACTGACGTTTCCTGTCACCTCTCTCACTGACGTTTTCAGTCACCTCTCTTATTGACGTTTCCAGTCACCTCTCTTAATGACGTTTCCTGTCATCTCTCTCATTGACGTTTCCTGTCATCTCTCTCACTGATGTTTTCCCTCATTCAAATTATGCCCCTCGCTAAATTTATAGCATTTCTCTTATATTCCCCACGTTCTCGCTCACCACACGCCTTAACATTCTCTCTCGCGATGTGTGTGGATGTGTATGAGTCACGTTGAAGCCGTGTGTGGATGTACTTTCCACTACAGCCGAAGTGTAAAGCTGTCGCAGCCAGTCACGTGACACAACGAACGTCGCCAACTCTACTCACACAGCACGGCCTGTCAGAGAAAGTTCACGCCAAGTTCACCAGACATAAATCCCAGACCCCAGGTGAACTTGGTTGAGCTGTCTGTGATTAAAGGTTAGTTCCGTATCCTTTACAGGACGCTACAGAACCAACCCTAACAGCCCCTGGCTGTTGTGTGGTTTCTCTAGGCAAATTTACATCCAATAGTTTGCCATTGCTTACTGGATGGTCGGCTTTCTTCATACCACTGTCGAAACCAACGCAAGGCGCGTGGCCCGCAGCTGGGATCGAAGCCGGCATCCGGGCATTACGAAGCGTTCGCATCGACTTAGCCACAGAGCCGACTGTCTGTGATTGGATACCTAAAATGTTGCAAAACCATAGATGGTGATTGTATACACATGCTCACGGTGAAAAACAGCGTATGAGATTGTATCCGGATACTCACAGAGTAAAACAGCGTATGAGATTGTTTCCGGATACTCACAGTGTAAAACAGTGTATGTGATTGTGTTTGGATACTCACACTGTTATAGAATGTGATTCTGTCGAGATACTCATAATGTTAAAACATCATATGTGATTGTATCGAGATACTCATAATGTTATAACATCATATGTGATTGTATCGAGATACTCATAATGTTAAAACATCATATGTGATTGTATCGAGATACTCATAATGTTAAAACATCATATGTGATTGTATCGAGATACTCATAATGTTAAAACATCATATGTGATTGTATCGAGATACTCATAATGTTATAACATCATATGTGATTGTATCGAGGTACTCATAATGTTAAAACATCATATGTGATTGTATCGAGATATTCATAATGTTAAAACATCATATGTGATTGTATCTGGATACTCACGATGCTACAACATAGTAGTTGATTGTATCTGGATAGTCATAATATTACAACACTATATGCGAATGTATCTGGATGCACACAGTGTTACAACACACAATATTTGAACAAAATCAACTAAACAACTGTATATGCCATTGCAAAATCACCTCCAGTAATTTTTTTCCTGTTGTCATTTCACTAGGCAATTTTACATTCAATAGTTTGCCATTGCTTGGAACGGTCGGCTCTCCAAAATATTTTCAAAATCAACGTAAGGTGGTCTGCTGCCAATTCACCTGCAGTTGGGAAAACACCACAGATTTACGATGCGTGTTTGAAACGCCGAAGCCATAGACACCGACACGCAGGCGATGCCACAACACGGTGTGTGATTATCGTCCTCCGGGTCTTGGTTGAGTCGTCTGTGAAATAATTCCGTTCTACTGTGGAAATATACCCACATAGGACTAAAGGCGTGTAAAAGATGTAAAGGACACGTTTGATGTATCTGACACATTAGGCCTATAGTAAAGGGCACTTTTGATGTATCTGACACATTGGGCCTATAGTAAAAGACACTTATCTGACACATTGGGCCTATAGTAAAGGACACTTATCTGACACATTGGGCCTATAGTAAAGGACACTTATCTGACACATTGGGCCTATAGTAAGGGACACTTATCTGACACATTGGGCATATAGTCAAGGACACTTATCTGATACATTGGGCCTATAGTAAAGGACACTTATCTGACACATTGGGCCTATAGTAAAAGACACTTATCTGACACATTGGGCCTATAGTAAAAGACACTTATCTGACACATTGGGCCTATAGTAAAGGACACTTATCTGACACATTGGGCCTATAGTAAGGGACACTTATCTGACACATTGGGCCTATAGTAAAGGACACTTATCTGACACATTGGGCCTATAGTAAGGGACACTTATCTGACACATTGGGCATATAGTCAAGGACACTTATCTGATACATTGGGCCTATAGTAAAGGACACTTATCTGACACATTGGGCCTATAGTAAAAGACACTTATCTGACACAATGGGCCTATAGTAAAGGATACTTATCTGACACATTAGGCCTATAGTAAAGGATACTTATCTGACACATTGGGCCTATAGTAAAGGACACTTATCTGACACATTGGGCCTATAGTAAAGGACACTTATCTGACACATTCGGCCTATAGTAAAAGACACTTATCTGACACATTGGGCCTATAGTAAAGGACACTTATCTGACACATTGGGCCTATAGTAAAGGACACTTATCTGACACATTGGGCCTATAGTAAAGGACACTTATCTGACACATTGGGCCTATAGTAAAGGACACTTATCTGACACATTGGGCCTATAGTAAAGGACACTTATCTGACACATTCGGCCTATAGTAAAAGACACTTATCTGACACATTGGGCCTATAGTAAAGGACACTTATCTGACACATTGGGCCTATAGTAAAGGACACTTATCTGACACATTGGGCCTATAGTAAGGGACACTTATCTGACACATTGGGCATATAGTCAAGGACACTTATCTGACACATTAGGCCTATAGTAAAGGATACTTATCTGACACATTGGGCATATAGTCAAGGATACTTATCTGACACATTAGGCCTATAGTAAAGGATACTTATCTGACACATTGGGCCTATAGTAAAGGACACTTATCTGACACATTGGGCCTATAGTAAAGGACACTTATCTGACACATTCGGCCTATAGTAAAAGACACTTATCTGACACATTGGGCCTATAGTAAAGGACACTTATCTGATACATTGGGCCTATAGTAAAAGACACTTATCTGACACATTGGGCCTATAGTAAAGGACACTTATCTGACACATTGTGCCTATAGTAAAAGACACTTATCTGACACATTGGGCCTATAGTAAAAGACACTTATCTGACACATTGTGCCTATAGTAAAAGACACTTATCTGACACATTGTGCCTATAGTAAAAGACACTTATCTGATACATTGGGCCTATAGTAAAAGACACTTATCTGACACATTGGGCCTATAGTAAAGGACACTTATCTGACACATTGGGCCTATAGTAAAAGACACTTATCTGACACATTGGGCCTATAGTAAAGGACACTTATCTGACACATTGGGCCTATAGTAAAGGACACTTATCTGACACATTGGGCCTATAGTAAAAGACACTTTTCCATGCTTTCCGCTGTATTGGGCATATAGGGCTGGATATTTATGTTATACACTAATCGGCACTCAGTGGGTGATGTGGTTAGCATCTCGCCGGTCGCCTTTACTTAAGGCTAGATCAACCTAGTAGTCGAAATAATATTTTAAGAAAAAATACGCCTTGTTGCGGATTCTAACCAAAAAGGCTTTTAGGCAGACAGACTCGAGTCTAGCCACTGTACCACCACGGCTCTCTAAATGTCGATTGTCATAATATATATCTATATATCACTCAAATTATCTCATCGCAAATGTCAAGACCACATACTGTTTTGTCAATAGAGGCAGCGAAATATGCCAGCTTGCCCTGATCACACGTGTGTTTGTGTTGAGGTGGCTGCAACCTTCTGTCCAGATTTTCCCCTAACACAACCATGTAAAAACCACTTGCCGTTTGTCAGTCTGCCAAAAATTCGTGTTTTTTTTCTCCCTCTCCTTACGTTTTATTTGTGTGCAGGATATTAAAGACAGGAGGTCGAATGTTGCTGCAAGGTGGGTGGTTTCCATTGAAATATTTCAATGAAAAGTAAATTTCAGGCGAACATTAAACATAAACATTGACGCAGAAAACATAAAAATTTTTATAAATCCTTACCTCCAGTACATTTTAAACATGTTCTTTTATAGCTTACAGGAAAATTTCTTCTTCTTCTTCTTCTTCTTATTTTTTTCTGGGTTTTTTTCTCTTCTTCTTCTTCTTCTTATTTTTTTCTGGGTTTTTTCTCTTCTTCTTCTTCTTCATCTTCTTCTTCTTCTTCTTCGTCTTCTGTTTTTTTTTTTGGTCTCTTCTTCTTCTTCTTCTTCTTCTTCTTCTTCTTCTTCTTCTTCTTCTTCTTCTTCTTCTTCTTCTTCTTCTTCTTCTTCTTCTTCTTCTTCTTCTTCTTCTTCTTCTTCTTCTTCTTCTTCTTCTTCTTCTTTACTTCTGCTTCTTTTTCTTCTTCTTTTCTCTAGTTCTGGAATACCTCATAGCGTCAGAGCAGGAAGAGGTCTCTGAAATTGTCCTTTTCGTTCGCTTCGTTTATAGAACTTTTCAGTGTCTCCGATTTTTCTTCAGTCCATGATCTGCGTGGTCGACCTCTGGCTCTGTTAACGTTGTATCTGTACAACATTGCTCACTGTGATGACCTCTTTGTTACACTTTGTGTTACCTGATCAAACCACGTAATCTATTGTCAACCGATAAAGTTCAGTGTTAAAACTATGCCGGCTTACCTGATGTCAACATCCATAAGCCCATCTTTCTTTGTTACACCTAGCATGTTACGTAAACATTTCATTTCTATGGTGACTATTGTTTCCTTGTCTTCTAAAGACAGTGTCCATGTTTGACACTGATAGTACAGCGTTGGTAAGAATAGTATTTTGAACAGTGTTCTCTTGGTGTTCATATTCACGTGTTTGAATGTCAGACAGAATGACAAATATTGTCAGGATCTACATGTCACGGCTTGATGATCGACTCGCGGTGGCCACTTCTGATATCAGTCATAATGATTATTGTTTCTGAAATCCCATATATGCTTTGAGTCAACTTCCTTACTCCGATTGTGGCCTAATTTGGTACTGTTGGTTTCTGCTAAACCAATATTGGTTATATTTTTAAAATCCTTTTCCCCTGTCCTTGTTAATTATATCTTATATTGAAGCGGATTTTATTTATTTGCTATGTGCGGTATTTCTTTTGTTTTCTTGTTTTCTAAGGGTGAAATAGACCTGTTGCTGGCGTGATACTGTCTATATTTGCACACAGTCCCCCACACTCTGCAGCCACTTCGCGATCCTAGTGGAGTCCAGTGGTGTAGGAAAAGAGCTTATCAGGAGCAGTGTGGTTGTGGTCCTGATGATTATCCATGGGGCTGGAAGGCGTGCGTGGTGATTTGTAAAGCCATCACGGCCTGTTATTCCGGTAAGGGTACCCACATCTCCTGACGCCAACTGTCTCATGTTAGTCTGTGCTTTACATTAAAGATCGTTGTGTGTGCTCTGTGTATGTTCGGTCTAGTGTGTTTTTGGATAGATTGTCTGTTACTTGCCCGTACAACGAGCCACGTACCAACATGGTAGATCAGAGGTCTGTGTCACTTGTCATAAATAATAATATATTTCACATTTACATTAAGTCTGTGTAATGTAAAACCGAAAATTATACCCTCCCCCTTTTCAGCTTTTTTTTTTTTCTTTTTCTTATTTCCCCCTTAGCTTTGGTGAAGTACCCGTAAAATAAATTGTGTGTTCAATATTTTCGACCATTTACATTTTATTCCGTTGAGTGGTTGTCGTAGGGCCCCAGCACACTGGCTTGCTCCGGTGCCCATAAAGCTGTTAAGAAGGCCTTGTCTGGGGGAAGTGTAGGCGGGCGAAATGCTGGTTATATCGCTCATGAAGTTAATAGTTCAGTAGTCTTTAAATCAACATCTACAAACATTTATCATGTTTAACACCCTAGCACCGATCCCGGATTTCCCAGAAATATTTCTTCGTGAGGAATTTCACCTTTCTCGTGAGGCGAGGTATCGGTGCCGTATGAGCAAGAAAGCAGGTCTTGTTGCTCTTAGTCTTGCCAGGCCGAGAGACAGTATCTTACATTCACGGATTCATTTCCGGTCTCTAAGCTTTATCTCGGTGCTTATCTTTGCAGACGTGAACGGTTACAAGTTGGCTACCAGTGTGACTGGTTGGCTACTAGTGTGACTGGTTGGCTACCAGTGTGACCGGTTGGCTACTAGTTTGACCTCGTTGGCTACCAGTGTGACCGGTTGGCTACTAGTGTGACCGGTTGGCTACTAGTGTGACCTCGTTGGCTACCAGTGTGACCGGTTGGCTACTAGTGTGACCTCGTTGGCTACCAGTGTGACCGGTTGGCTACTAGTGTGACCTCGTTGGCTACCAGTGTGACCGGTTGGCTACTAGTGTGACCGGTTGGCTACCAGTGTGACCGGTTGGCTACCAGTGTTACCGGTTGGCTACCAGTGTGACCGGTTGGCTACCAGTGTGACCGGTTGGCTACCAGTGTGACCGGTTGGCTACCAGTGTTACCGGTTGGCTACTAGTGTTACTGGTTGGCTACCAGTGTTACCGGTTGGCTACCAGTGTTACCGGTTGGCTACCAGTGTGACCGGTTGGCTACCAGTGTTACCGGTTGGCTACCAGTGTGACCGGTTGGCTACCAGTGTTACCGGTTGGCTACCAGTGTGACCGGTTGGCTACCAGTGTGACCGGTAGGCTACCAGTGTGACCGGTTGGCTACTAGTGTGACCTCGTTGGCTACCAGTGTGACCGGTTGGCTACCAGTGTGACCGGTTGGCTACCAGTGTTACCGGTTGGCTACCAGTGTTACCGGTTGGCTACCAGTGTGACCGGTTGGCTACCAGTGTGACCGGTTGGCTACCAGTGTTACCGGTTGGCTACTAGTGTGACCGGTTGGCTACCAGTGTGACCGGTTGGCTACCTGTGTGACCGGTTGGCTACCAGTGTGACCGGTTGGCTACCAGTGTGACTGGTTGGCTACTAGTGTGACCGGTTGGCTACCAGTGTGACCGGTTGGCTACCAGTGTGACCGGTTGGCTATCAGTGTGACCGGTTGGCTACTAGTGTGACCGGTTGGCTACTAGTGTGACCCCGTTGGCTACCAGTGTGACTGCTTGGCTACCAGTGTGACTTCTTGGCTACCAGTGTGACCGGTTGGCTTCCAGTATGACCGGTTGGCTACCAGTGTGACCGGTTGGCTACTAGTGTGACCGGTTGGCTACTAGTGTGACCTCGTTGGCTACCAGTGTTACCGGTTGGCTACTAGTGTGACCTCGTTGGCTACCAGTGTGACCGGTTGGCTACCAGTGTGACCGGTTGGCTACCAGTGTGACCGGTTGGCTACCAGTGTGACCGGTTGGCTACCAGTGTGACCGGTTGGCTACGAGTGTGACCTGTTGGCTACCAGTGTGACCGGTTGGCTACCAGTGTGACCGGTTGGCTACCAGTGTGGCTGCTTAGCTACCAGTGTGACCCCTTTGGCTACCTACCAAAAACAGATTTGACTGATGCAAATTCACCCGGATTTAAATGTGTAAACTTTCGTAATGGAAACGCGCGGGTTTCGGATTCGGGCGACTGACCTGTAGATATGAGCAATGAATCGTAAGTGAGGGAATTTGAGTGATTGACATATGGGCGAGACAACCTGGGAGAATTGGACATCTAACGCTCCCACCACCACAAAACCTCCAAATGAAAAGAGATGTTGCCGAGTGATTGCTGTTTAAGTGCATTTTTGAGTGGCGGCGGGCGGGAAAGGCGGGAGGGGAGGGGCGGGGCCGAAAAAGTTCTTCGCCCAAAGTTCTGGCATGAAAAATGCCAGATTTAGACTTGATGAGGCCCTAAGTTACATAAAGCCCTCAGGCCCCTTCTATTTTAAAAAACACCAACTAATCTCAGAAAACGTTAGAAATTTATATGCTTTTAAAAATTATGGATAATGGAAATATATTGTCTAAATTTTATAAACAGAAATGCTAAAGAATGTGTCTTCGAAATCACATATATTATAATACATAATTTTCTTAAAGGCTCTTTTAAATAAAATTGCTTTTGTGAATAAACAGTAGGAATTTGTTGAGGCGCCTGTAGATTGTGAGGCAGTAAGTTGCAGCTTAACTTATGCTAGAAATTTGAAACTGAGCATGAATATAGGCAACAGGACAGTCAACACAACAACTTGGGCGTGGACATGCAGTAGACAACACAACAGCTTGGGCGTGGGCTTGCACTAGGCAAGCGATATGAGGAAAGTCTTCGTCACAGGCCTTGGTGGGAGCGACGTGTGTGTCAGGGCCTCGGTGGGGCACGACAAAGCAGACACGGGGGGGGGGGGGTGGTATCGATCTGATCCACATGAAAGCCCACCTGGATCGTGGAACCAGATGCTCAAGGTGACGGGAAATTGCCGATTTTAATGTGGCTAATTTCAGCTAGAGATTATTCACAGGTCGAAGGTCAGTCGAATTTTTGTTTATTCGTGTGTTTGCGTGTGTTTTTTAATGCAGTTACCTGTTTGACGTGTCTGTTGTTGAGTTTTTTGCATGCTAATCCCATTGCGCTGTGTCCATTCTATTTCTTTAATGTGGGCTGCCAACGTGCCAGATGCTACCTATAATCTTTACTTCTTTCTACCCTGTATATGAGCACTGATCAATCAATCAATCAATCAATCAATCAATGAGTGAATCAGTGAGTCAGCATGTCCTGTACAGAACCGTCGCTGTCTTGGTGGCGCGCCTGAAAACTTCTCTTTGTTTAATAAATTCCCAGCCCTGTGTGCTTTCATAGCCATCTTCGGTGTTTTGGATCCAGCTTTATGGAAGTCGGCAGCTGCCTCGTTGTCGGAAACTGTAGCTTCCGTGGCCGCCCTGTCCACACCGCCATGGCGCCTGACATGGGGACAATACCTCAGCTCTCGGGACAGCATGTTATGGAAGAGCCACTCATCAAAACTGGGTAATATATTCCTGCATTGATAATTCCGTCTTCCCCTCCGGTCGGCGTCTGTGGCTTAGACGTTGCGAACGCGCTTCACAATGCCGGGGTACCGGGTTCGATCCTAGCTGCGGACGATCTGTCTTTAGTTGGAATATTCGCTTCGGGGCCGAATAGTGGACCTCATAAAAATTCGGTATTCGGCCGAATACGAATAGTGGTTACCTTACACCCGTTTCTGCATACACTGCGATGGAGTGAAATAACTCTCTCATTAACACAGTAGGTGCAGAGCGGATAAATAAGGTTGTGATTACATTTTGGCTGAAATTTTAAAGTGGAAAATGTGGTCTGTACAATAATAACTGTTAGCCTCTTCAAGTAAGCACTTATATTTAAAGGCAATGCGTTCTTTACTGTTGCTTGTGTGTATGTGTGTGTGTGTGTGTGTGTCTGTGTGTGTGCGAGAGAGAGAGAGAGAGAGAGAGAGAGAGAGAGAGAGAGAGAGAGAGAGAGAGAGAGAGAGAGAGATAGTTCATGCATTTTTTCGTTTCTTCAGGGTGTCTTTGCCCAAATCAAAATTGAATATATTGCTAACGAGAATATGAAGGGCGTTTAAATTACATCGAACGAACGGCCAAGCTTATGTTGGTTTTGAAAGGTGGGAGCCCGAAGACAACTAATCACAGACATCAGAAGGAGACAGTCATCATTTTCGGCCATGTTATGAGAAGAAGGAAACTGGAACATGTGATGACCACTGGAAAGATCTGTGGAAGGAGGGATAGAGGAAGACAACGAGAGCATTTTCTTGACAGTCTTGTTGCATGTCATTGAGGTATGTCGGCACACGAACTGATACATGCTGCAGAAGATCGCAGATTGTGGCGAGGCATAATGGGCCACGCCAGTCGGCAAGGCACCTGATGATGATGATACACTATTCGTATTCCTATTCGGCCAAATAGTTGGTCCAGCAATTCGTATTCGGCCAAATAGTGAAAATCATAATTCGGTACAGTCCTAGTTTCGACAATAGTACCGAACGCAGACCGTTTGAAAAGCAATGATAATCTACCCAACGCAAAATATGCATAGAAAAACCACAGCAGCCAAAAAATTGTTGGGGTTGGTCTTAGAACGTCCTGTAAAGGATACACAACTAACTTTTCCCCTTCCGAGCAGCTACCAGAACGGTATGACCACCGAAAATATTAATCTTGATGGCAGGCCAGTAGGGCAGACTCCAGATACCCCGTTCAACCTCCAGAGAAGTTATAACTGTGTTACTTGTACTCATGCCAGCAGGCCGGGGTAGCCTGCTGAGCTCTGTGGGTAAGGGTCAAAATATCAGTGTAAGTCAGTGTTTTTCCAAACTTTTCTTGGTCGCGGCGCCTTTTTTTTTTTTTTTAATTAAAAATTTCCCACGGCGCCCCAACCTAAGTAAAAGTATGAATATTCGTGTTGGTTACATTATTTATGAAGCTTTTACAATATTTCGCGGCGCCACTGTGAAGAGGTCGCGGCTCCCAGGGGTGCACAGTTTGGGATTCACTTGTGCAAGAATTACTCAGGGTGTTTGTAAAGTCTCACTACACTTGTTGTGTCAAATAAATCTGCAGAACGAAATACATGACGTCATCAAAAAATGTGCCCCACATACAGTCGTGAAGTAGTATGCGGTCAATGGCTATCGTCTGCTGGAGTAATTCTGTGCACTAAAAATGGAACGATGTGGTCAGCAGAAGAAAGAATGTGTTGGTTGAACAAGTGTTTCGAAATAACACCTGATACACACCAATTGGTTGTTCAAAGATTTATATCAAGATTTTTTGGTAAAGAGCCGTCCACTTCCCATTACAGTTAGAAACTGGATAAATGAGTTATAATAAACAATTTTTGACGACGTCATGTACCTGGGGGGCGGGTCTCATATTTGTTCTTTATTATGTAGTGAGACTAATAACGTCGTGTAGATTAAATTCTTGTTTCCCATTTTGAAATTTTTAATTTAGAGATTAAAGAAACGTTGTGAATTTTATACAAAGCACCCGGCGGTTGTTAGTTCCGTTTGCATAATATATTTTTCTGAACACTAGATGTCTTATCACATGACTGGCTCCTGCAACTTCACTTGAACTTCTTTCATTTCGCCAATAGTGTAACCAGTTCTGACCCAGGGAGGTGTTACTGACTAGCAACTTTCTTCCATAAAAAAAAATAGAAGTTATATTATTTTTTATTAATAATGAGTTAATAAACTCATTAAAATATATTGAGTTCAATCATAACTGCCTGGTAGTCACAGGGGAAGCCGCCATGATGAAGCGGCTGGACCAACGACGTATGTTCAGGTCCAGACGAAGCCTGAATTTTTGTCTAAAATGACTTTGGCTGTCAGGTCGAGCCAGCCTTAAATAGGTAGAAGGGAAAGTCCGGGGAAGTAAAGGTGGACGGCGTATTTTTGACGACAACACATACCAAGTGCCGATTGGTCTGTAAAATATAGGTCTAGCCTTATGTGCCCAATACGCCTGAAGAAAAGGTCTATACTTCAACTTTTTTTTTCCAACTTGTAACGACAGAATTAAAGCTATGTCTGTCAAGAAGAGGACTCGAACTCATGTCAAGAGGGTCAGCAACCAAACAAGCTGTGCTCTGTACCAGGGCGGCCTCACCCCAGGAAGACAGGGATAAACCTGCCATGACACAAATACTCTCACAGCCACGAAGATTACATCTGCCCTACATCTGCTGTAAGTTGTGTCACCGGAATCGATCCCCTGACTCACAAGGCCGGTGCCGGGGTCCCACGTCTGACACAACGGTTAGTCATACAGTCTTGGTTCTTGTGGGTGAGTAGTTCGGCTGTTCTTCTCATCATAGTTACGTCATCCAACTAAGTTTGTCCTTGACTGTGGGTCCTTAAATAGATTTATGGGTTTTCTGTGAGGGCCGTGGTGATGTAGTAGATAGACGATAGTCTGCCGACCTGAAGGTTTTGAACACGATTCCGAATCAGGTTGCACCCCCCCCCCACCCCCCCCCCCGCCCCCCCCACCCCCCTTTAAAATTTGACCTCATCTCCCACACCGGGTATTGTCCTGGGAAGTAAAGACGCTCAGTGTGATGTTGACCGTATCAATCATCGAGTGCCGGACATTCTTTCAAAAAATGAGTCTAGCCTTACATGCCCGATGCGCCTCCAATAAAAAAAAAATCTTTACTTCACTGACTTGTCTCTAAGACAGGAAAGCCAAGGCTTGAGGAAGGGCGTGGCTGAGAAGCAGTGTTGTCTGTCTGACAGTCCTGCGTTTCCCGTGTGGGTTCCGGGGCCCTATTATAGGTTAACAAGAATAGACCCACTGCCTACCCAAGAGCATGTCGTAAGAGTCGACTAATTAGAAGCTTCCTACGAAGTCGGAGTGCATCTGCATGAGAGGCAAGAAACCAGCAGTCTGCATACATATGAATCAGATCTGTAAAACGGATGCACACGCAACAATTATTTTCTGGAACAGGAATGCAGTCCAAAAGTGAATGAACAACCAAAACTGTGCACCAGAGTTTACAGCTGGTGAACACGAAGAAAAAGAAGAAGAAAAAGAAGAAGAAGAAGAAGAAGAAGAAGAAGAAAAAGAAGAAGAAGAAGAAGAAGCAGCAGCAGCAGCAGCAGCAGCAGCAGCAGAAGAGGAAGAAGAAGAAGAAGAAGAAGAAGAAGAAGAAGAAGAAGAAGAAGAAGAAGAAGAAGAAGAAGAAGAAGAAGAAGAAGAAGAAGAAGCAGCAGCAGCAGCAGCAGAAGAAGAAGAAGAAGAAGAAGAAGACTCCTGTGTTAATGTGTTCGAATACCACGATATGACGAGGTATTTTTAAAGTAATATTGGTTTTTAGACGTATGGTATCCTTCTGGTGTCAGGGACAGTGAGATCGAATATCTAACCTTCTCAGATAATGGCGAGATTATTCTAATTCTGTTAGTGTTTTAATATCTGATATTACTTCCTCACAATTTATCACTTTCAATGGCGGTTGCCACAAACTGTGCATATTAAGATGTTTGTTTTTTTAAACAGGAAAAAAAAATGCATCACCTCACTAAGAATTGGCACCTAAGTATCCAGGTGTGGATAAGAGCTGTAAACATTCCTCTCCCAAAAGCGGAGGTATTTTGGCCATGTGAAACTACATGGTAGCCTGGCGAGAACAGTGGTGGAGGGTGCGGTTTCCGCAAACGAAGCAGATGCCGACCTCCGCGAACGTGGACACAGGAAGAAGCATTTGATGTGAAAGCACATAGGGCTGGAAAATTGGCTAAACAAGGAGAGAGTTTCAGGCGTGTCGGGAAGATAGAAAAGTTCTGTAAAGGACCTGATCATTGGTGATGGCATCGACCACAGGTGCAATTTTCAAAACATACAGGACTTTTTGTTTTAATCAAAAGTTCCCATACATCCAGCCATTTGGTAAGAAAGCAGTAGTCCAGACCAGCTGGCCACAGCCTGGTACCCTAGTATAACCACTGCTGCCGCCGCTACCGCTACTATTACTTATGTAATGACAACTACTTCTTCTGCTAGTACAATCATTACAACAACAATAATCACTTCTAGTACTACTTGTATCACCACCAACGCCCACCACCACTACTTCTGCTACCACTACCAAAATCACTATTACTTGTAAACTGTTTTCCGTCTATACTCTGACAGTTGGCTACAGTGCACCCATTTTATCTTGGGGTTGGGGGGGGGGGGAGAGACTGTGGTCTCGAGGCGTGGCATACGTCTCGAGTGCTGGAGGTCCCGGATTCAGGCCACCGGTAAAGGCTGTCATTTTTTCACGTGGACTTCTAATAGTGTTTTTTTTCTAGCCTCTGGGTAGTAAGATCGGACGCCCCTGTGTATTGTTGCGTACTTAAAAAATCCCTTGACTGTTGGAAATCAAAAAGAGTAGCCTACCGGTGCTGCCCAGGACAAATTTTGAATTGCGCTGAAAATCTTCGGACTCAGGCTTGAGTTAGAAGTAGAACGGAACATTTATGGGTTACTAAACGTGTGACATGATGTTGATCCGTTATTTAAACCTAACCTAAATCTCTTGAGAATGAAAACGTCCATCTCTTCCGCTGTCGTGCCGCTATCCATCAGATTGTTCTATTTCATTATTTATAAATGTGTATATCTGACAATTTGTAAACATCACGACCCCATTTGTATACCAGGCGAGCCAGTGAAAGGAGCCCCTCTCTCGGTGACTCACGGCGCTGACAGTTATAAGTTTATAAAGGGTTAGGAAATTATAGGGAAGAGAAAAGGTTGGTAAGAAAAAACAAACAGTTTATGTTAGCTTTACAAAATCGATCACAATAAACACACAAAGGACGTTGCGGCGATTAGCCTTCATCAGCACATAAAGAACAATACAGTACACATACACAAATATGCTCTATGAAGTGAGTACATGGGACTAATGTACACAATAAATGATACTCATCTGTGACAGTTGTAAGGCAACACAGCCAGTGACCCTGGCAACATCTACAGTCAAACAGCCACTTAGACAGAAACAACATCAATCACAGCTATCGGGCAAATGCCGCTATAGAAAACATAAAACACCAGAAAGAACACGATGGAAACAACACGATGGAAACAACGTGATGTTCTCTGCCTTATCTCCGAAGAAGCGTCTCTTAGACCATAAACTTCATTCCAGGCTCCTTCACAAAATGGCCCATAACTCTTTTAGGAATATCCTAAATGCACACATATATTAATGTTTTACAAAATCGCGTCAGCGCGGTGGGTCACGATAGATTGTATTGTGTGTGTGTGTGTGTGTGTGTGTGTGTGTGTGTGCGTGCGTGCGTGCGTACGTGCGTACGTGCGCGCTTGCTCTCCGAGAGAGCGGGAGAAGGCTGGCGATGAGAGGGAGAAAGATGATTTAGCCGAAGAACGAACAAAGCAGAGAAGTAGGAATACAAGGAGGGGGAGGAGTGGAAGGGATCGAATAAAGGGGAAGGCAAGAGATGGGGAGACTGTAGGAAGCAAAAGAAAAAGAGCAGAAGAAAAAGAAGAAAAAAGAAGAAGGAGGAGGAGGAGGAGGAGAAGAAGAAGAAGAAGAAGAAGAAGAAGAAGAAGAAGAAGAAGAAGAAGAAAGAAAGAAAGAAAGAAAGAAAGAAAGAAAGAAAGAAAGAAAGAAAGAAAGAAAGAAAGAAAGAAAGAAAGAAAGAAAGAAAGAAAGAAAGAAAGAAAGAAAGAAAGAAAGAAAGAAAGAAAGAAAGAAAGAAAGAAAGAAAGAAAGAAAGAAAGAAAGAAAGAAGCAGAAGATGAGGGAAAAGTAGTTTAAGTAGCAGCAGCAGCAGCAGTAGTAGTAGTAGTAGTAGTAGCAGCAGCAGCAGTAGTAGTAGTAGTAGTAGTAGTAGTAGTAGTAGTAGTAGTAGTAGTAGTAGTAGTAGTAGTAGTAGTAGTAGTAGTAGTAGTAGTAGTAGTAGTAGTAGTAGTAGTGGTAGAAATAACGCACGTACACACGCACACGGAACGAAAAAGGAGTGAGAAAGTTAGTGAGAGAGAAAGAGAGTGAGAGAGAAAGAGAGAGTGAGAGAGAGAGAGAGAGAGAGAGAGAGAGAGAGAGAGTGAGAAAGGAGGGAGAAACGGCCTATAGTTTTTTTTTTTTTTTAAACGTCACTATTCTCACACAGCTATTTTTAAGATGAATGTGTCGGTCAGATCGAATCTGAGTAAATCTTCTCTGCAGAAAATAAGGAAGTCGTGAATGAATCATAGAGACAAGAAATCTTGAGTTTGTTTACCGCACGGGAAAATGGCGACAATTACAGGGATGGAATATGTAGGGAAATCTTGCAGAAAGCTGGCCGTAAATTGATAAAGATGAACCGAAGAAGCAAATTTGTGATTTTTGTCAAATTCTCAAGGACTCTGTTTTTATATAATAGGCAATAAGAAAGCCAAGGGCTTTAGAATTAGTCAACGGACGGCTAGATTCGCGGTCGGATGTTTCCAAGTGTTTGCGAGGCAATATCATCATCATTATATTTAACATCATCATCATCATTATCAGACTATAGCGGCCTGACACCCGCGCTGGATTCAGGCTTACGTTGAATAAGCTACAAATTAGGCACTTTGGCAGCCTCTGTCAGCTTCTGTGGTGGAGACGTTGAGAAAACACTTGGTAATTCTGGGTTGTATCCCAGCTGAAGACGATTTGGCAGCAAACAACTGTCTTGGGTTGGTTTCGACAGTAGTACCGAGAGCCGACCGTTTAACAAGCAATGGCAAACCACTGAACGTAAATTTGTCTAGAAAAACCACACACACACACAAATGCTGGAGTTGGTTCTGCATCGTCCTGTAAAGGATACGCAACTAACTTTCTTAAAGCCTCAAAGTCTGCAGGTAACAAACCAAGTAATCCAGTCATCTCTTTGTGAGATGCAATTTTTCGTTATTTGAAACCCCACTTTGGCTCTTGCCAGGGGCCGCAATATAGCCCGACCATAAATATGGTCTAATGGCTGAACGCTGTTTCTGGGATCTTCATCCACGTGGTGGCACTTTGTGTCATCGGGTGTTTGTCGCTTGTGTGATGTCCTGGTGGGGTAAAAGAAGATAGATAGAGATAATCCGCAGGTGCTTTAATAAATTCATATTTGCGTTTTCACAAATAGTTTTCTTTTAACAGAGCATTTTAATGGTTAATATAATATAAATGTTGTGACTTGAAACACCTACATTTCATCATCATCATCATCATCATAAACCACTTCTGCCGTTAAGCGGCGTGGGGAGGAATAATTTGCGATCCAGTGCACGTTGGCTGCCACTGGCTATTGTCATGCCGTGAAGGCGTAGAGTGTCTTTAATGTTGTCGATCCATATTTTCCGCGGCCGTCCTCTTGCTCTTGTAGCTGATATTTTGAGATGTAGTGCTTGTGATGGTTTTTGATCTTGCTGCATTCTAACGAGATGGCCAAACCACTTGATCTGCTGTTTCTCGATGAATCTAGTACAAGGTTCGTTAAACCCCTACATTTACATACATAAAAAGGACCAGATATTTCCATTAACCGTGTATTTAAAAGGCGCATATATTTTATAGTTGACTGTGGTTAGATGGTGTCATTGAAAACAGTAGGGGACTCATGGCTTTATATAGTTTAGGGCCTCATTAGGTTTAAATCCGATTCTGCCTGAGACTCATGTTAAACTCATCTGATCATTTGGCTCTACGTCCCAGCAACCTCTTTCCTATTGGGCTGTCTGCAAAGCCACACGCCCATACGTTCTTGTCTTCCTCACATCATCAGGTCAGGTTTCTCGGGCACACTGAGTTTTGACTTCACTGATCTTTTTTCCGCTGTCTCCATGCAGCAGATTTGACTTCACTGATTTATTCCACGCTGTCTCCGTGCAGCAGATTTGACTTCACTGATCTATTCTTCGCTGTCTCCGTGCAGCAGATTTGACATCACTGATCTATTCCCCGCTGTTTCCGTGCAGCAGATTTGACTTTACTGATCTATTCCCCGCTGTCTCCGTGCAGCAGATTTGACATCACTGATCTATTCTTCGCTGTTTCCGTGCAGCAGATTTGACTTTACTGATCTATTCCCCGCTGTTTCCGTGCAATAGATTTGACATCACTGATCTATTCTCCGCTGTTTCCGTGCAGCAGATTTGACTTCACTTATCTATTCTCCCCTGTGTCCGATCAAGAGTTTTGACTGCCGATCCGTTTGCATTGACTTTAACTACGGTTTTCGCGTCAACCTAATTTTCAGAATAATGGCAGACATTGAACGTACACAACCTCTGGTAAAGCACCCATGTGTGTTCCAGGCCTCATCGGGGAATGGTTGGTGAAAAGTAAATCTATAAGTACTAAACAAGCATGTCGTAAAAGGCGATTACATTTGTTTTTGCTAAAATCGGTTGTGTTGGACTGATGGACATAGATATCACAGCTTGGCTGTAAACCACAACACAACATGCCAACCGCCCTGTAGGGACAAACGCTAAAGAAGAACTAGTAAAACCACAACATCCAAAAACTGCTGGTTGATGTACAATATGCAACTAATTTTTTTTTTTTCAAAGCGACGTCACCAGAGCTATATTTACCTTCCCGGGTATCGTATAACCGCATATCAATATCCGTTAACCTATCGATCTGTTGAGGTAAATAGCTAACGGGTGTGAACCACCTTCCGGGACACTGAACCAAAAACACGTGCCTGCCTTTCGCCACGTGCTTCAAAATGGAAATTCCGTGCCGCAGACCACGTGACCGGGTCAAGACGTCTGGTGGAACAATGAAGTCGTCTGCTCCAACAATGGATGTTGAGTGTTTTAATTTCTCGGCGGATTCTGTAGCACTAAGCGTAGACAGCACGCGTTTTTACAGTTTATTACCATCAGTTTTCTAAAATGTTGAATTTAGAATCGACATTATAGTGTTCTGGACACTCCCGTAAGCGCTTCGCCCCAATCTTCAGCATCAAGCGGAGAGTTCTAAATCTCATGGTACCAGCAACTATCTGATTGTACATCCGTCTCGCCTTTCTCTTGAGTGCTGAGAGTCAGATTTCGACTGGGAGATGGTCGACGACTCACAGCCATGTGTTGCTACATGATGCATGTTGTCAGAACGTTGATTTCCTTGCTGGCGTTTAGCCATCGATTCTAAAAGCTGTTTCTTAGCCAGCTAACGAGAAAACCAAAACAGAGGTGAATTTGTATTGTTTCTTAGCCAGCTAACGAGAAAACCTAAACAGAGGTGAAGTTGTATTGTTTCTTAGCCAGCTAACGAGAAAACCTAAACAGAGGTGAAGTTGTATTGTTTCTTAGCCAGCTAACGAGAAAACCTAAACAGAGGTGAAGTTGTATTGTTTCTTAGCCAGCTAACGAGAAAACCTAAACAGAGGTGAAGTTGTATTGTTTCTTAGCCAGCTAACGAGAAAACCTAAACAGAGGTGAAGTTGTATTGTTTTTAACGTCTGAGAGCCTTCAAACAAAGAAAATCCTCGTTATAACAAACCAGCTCAAGAAGAACACCCGGTTAACCAGAACAGTACGTTCGTCTCAACAGGGATGTAATATCGTTATTTGTCTGGGTTAGCACGAATTTTTTTAACACGAACTTTCGATTCTGTGGTCCTTCTGAATTCGCGTTAACCGGGTTTTAGTACCCGTGGGGGGGGGGGGGGGGTTCTGTGGTCCCTTTTGTGGGGAAAACAAGAATAGACCCACGGCCTCCCTAACACATTTGTAGTAAGACTTGACTAATTGGGGCTTCCTTCAAATGTCAGAGTGCTTCTGCTTGAGATGCAAGGAACCAACAGTCTGCCTACAAATAAACCATTTCTATAAAATGGATGTTCACACAACACTCAGGTTCTGGAAGAAGATCAAAGTCCAGAGATGGACGAACAACCAGAACTTTCCACCGGAGTTTACAGCTGGTGCACTCGAAGAAGACTGTAAAATTACAGTAAGAAAAAAAAAATGTTGGTACTTTTCACGAAAGTTACCCCATCTAGTCGCCGCAGGTTTTGCTAGCGGTTTACACGGGTTGTCATGTGTCCTAGGGGTGTTATGGGTACTGTGGCTGTCATGTGTACTATGGCTGTCATATGTACTAGGGGTGTCATGTGTACTAGGGCTGTCATGTGTACTAGGGGTGTTATGGGTACTGGAGCTGTCATGTGTACTATGGCTGTCATATGTACTAGGGGTGTCATGTGTACTAGGGCTGTCATGTGTACTAGGGATGTTATGGGTACTGGGGCTGTCATGTGTACTATGGCTGTCATATGTACTAGGGGTGTCATGTGTACTAGGGCTGTCATGTGTACTAGGGCTGTCATGTGTACTAGGGCTGTGATGTGTATTAGGGGTGTTATGGGTACTGGAACTGTCATGTGTACTAGGGCTGTCATGTGTACTAGGGCTGTCATGTGTATTAGAGGTGTTATGTCTATACACAGCGTGCCGAAAAGTGGCTCGGGTTCGTTGGACGTGGTTGAAACACTGTCTCCTTGATGAAATTGGGCAGTTTTTGTTTCGCAGCTCTATTTTCTGTGAACGACTGGAATATATTGTCGTTTCGAGTAGGTCTCAGGTGCCTAAGGCGCCTTTGTACAAGGAAAAGTTCTGTAAGGGGAACCGCCAAAAGCGCGACGGTTCGTGAGTATTGAATCATTGGTGTTGTTGTATTTTCAGCTCGTTGGCTGTCGCCCGTGGTGGGTCTGCTTAAAATGTTCAAAACTGGGAACACATGACACTCCTAGACTATAGAAGTGTCCCAAGAAATCTCCTACGAAATCTCGATGCCGACGAGATGGTGTGACTTTCGTGAGTTGTACTGAAGTGTCAGTATAGAACACAAACCATCCTGAGTACGGACGTCTTATGTATCCACATTTTTAATCACGAGCAGTCGGTAGGTGATGTGTTCAAGATCTCGCTGGTGGCTTTACTCCATTCAAACCTGTGATCACCACACCGGCAGGCCAAGGAGACGACGACGCATTCTCATCCACGGAACTTCCCACCTCCCGTCCGGATGTCTGTGTTGACACACCAAGGTTAAGGTGACCCAGGAGAGAGAGATAGAGGAGAAGATGCAGGAAGTGGGGGCTGTTGGGGGAAAAAGGGGTGGGGATTAATGAAATCCCTATAGGAGACGACCTTGGAGACGATGGAAGACCAGAAAGTGAGAGGGGCGGGAGACCAACGATTGCGCATGAACAAAGGCTTTATAAACCGAAAATAGAAGATGAGTGGCAAACTGTGTTTCAAACAGGCGCCACAAAAAGGTTTTAAAAATTGTCCTTGTACAAACTGTGCGTCATATTCAGGCGTCTTGTTTCATGACATTCTATCTAAGATTGTCAATAATGTGACAGTAGGAGTAGCAGCAGTAGTAGCAGCATTACTACTAGTAGAAGTTTTAGTAGTAGCAGCAGTAGTAGCAGCAGTACTACTAGCAGTAGTAGTAGTAGCAGCAGCAGTAGCAGCACTAGCACTAGATGCTGCAGCAGGCTCAGTAGTAGTAGTAGTAATAGCAACAGCAACAGCAACAGCAACAACAGTAGTAGTAGTAGTAGTAGTAGTAGTAGTAGTAGTAGTAGTAGTAGTAGTAGTAGTAGTAGTAGTAGTAGTAGTAGTTGTTGTTGTTGTAGTACTAGTAGTAGTTGTTGTTGTTGCAACACTAGCACTAGATGCTAGTAGTAATGCTGCTACTGCTGCTTCGACTACTACTACTGCTAGTAGTACTGCTGCTGCTAATACTACTACTGCTAGTAGTACTGCTTCTACTGCTGCTGCTACTACTACTACTACTGCTAGTAGCAGTTGTAGTAGTAGTAGTAGTAGTAGTAGTAGTAGTAGTAGTAGTAGTAGTAGTAGTAGTAGTAGTAGTTGTAGTAGTAGTAGCAGCAGCAGTAGCAGCAGTAGTGGTAGTAGGAGTAGGAGTAGCAGTAGTAACATGAATAGCAGCAGTAGCAGCAGCAGTAGTAGTAGTAGTAGTAGTAGTAGTAGTAGTAGGAGGAGGAGGAGGAGGAGTAGCAGTAGCAGCAACAGCAGCAGCAGTAGTAGTAGTAGGAGTAGGAGTAGCAGTAACAGCAACAGGAGCAGCAGTACGAGTGGTGGTGTTGGTGGTTGTTGTAGTAGATGTTTGGTCGGTCGGTCGTTAGTTAGGTAAATATTTTTTCTTTTTGGTTTGTTTTGTTTGTTAATAGCAGCAGAATTACAACAGCAACATCTGTAGTAGTGGTGATGGTGTTAAATTTAGTGACGATGGTGTTGGATTTAGTGATGATGGTTGGATATAGTGGCGATGGAGTTGGATACATTGGCGAGGGTGTTAGATATAGTAGTGATGGTGTTGGATGTAATGGCGAGGGTGTTGGATGTAGTGGCGAGGGTGTTGGATATAGTGACCATAGTCTTGAAAATAGTTGTGATGTTGTTAGATGTAGTAGTGATGGTGTTGGATGTAGTGGTGGTGTTGTTGGATGTAGTGGTGATGGTGTTGCTGCTGGTATTGGCAATAGGTACACACTAGGTATTGTGCCAGAAATACTAGTAATAGACTCAGGAGAATCGTCTCTTTTATGGCTTCAATGTTTTTAGCTCCGCTTAATTTTCGTTTTGTAAAAGGTATTCCTGTCAAAATAATCCCATATTCCACATTGCCGGTTATATTTTACGGCTGGATTATGTTTGATGCCCTGATAAAGAGTGGTCGACACTTCCAGGATACAGTTCATGTTTCTTGGCCTATTTACACACTGTCTGACCTTTCATTCATACTTTCTCAGACTCTTCTACGTCGGAGAGTGTCACATTGTCTTGCCTCCAATTACATCAGCCTCGATGTCGTGTGTTCTATACTACACGACGACACAGCTTTCAACCACCCCAGAACATCTAGAACTGGCAATCAGATTACTAACGTTCTATATTTTGTACACTACTGGTATTATAATTGCTGATTTTGATGAAGTAATGTTGACGAGAGAGGAAAAGGAAGGCCAAGGAGAAGATGGGTGCAGGATGTGGCAGATGATCTCCAGATGGGTGTATCAGGACATCTTGCTCAGGATAGGAAGGTTTTCCGGAGGGTTGTTATGGCAGCGAGGTTCCGCGAGGGACATGCTACTGAATAAATGAATGAATGTTGACGATGGAGTTTTTTAAATTTAAAATTATAACTGTAAAGTCAAATTACTTAGTAAATAAGTTAGTTAGTTAGTTAGTTAGTTAGTTAGTTAGTTAGTTAGTTAGTTAGTTAGTTAGTTAGTTAGTTAGTTAGTTAGTTAGTTAGTTAGTTAGTTAGTTAGTTAGGTTATCATCATTGTACTCCGGACATGTCCATAGGTGCTCAGATCCTCCCCTCAGTATGACACCCACCGTCCGATGGCTTATAGTACCAGTTGTAAAATTAGTATGGAGTGGAGACATGGAGAACAACTGATATTTAAAAAATCTTTGCTAAAAACCTGAAATATTTATTAACTGATTCCTGTGCAGAAGAGCAGTAATTCAGTGATATGGTAGAATCATTTAATGTGAGCCTTGGAAAGAAACTAAACAATACATTAAGATCTTCATGAAAATTGTACTGATGGACCGAAAGACCGTCAAATACAAAGGCCTTAACCACTCAGCCATGCAGAGCTATATCTTGAATTATAAGTTAGTAGAAGACCAGATTCACGCTCGTGTTGCATCAGCATGTATTGCAAGACTCATATTGCATAAACAGTCTTATTCAAGTTTCCCGGCCCATCTACACACTTTCTCAGTCTGATCGAGATCAGAGGGTTGTCAAGTTGTACTATTTTCTATAGACTGTGGCGAGGGTGGTTTGGGTTAGGGCCAGTTTTAGATGTTCTGCAGTAGCTTTGAGCTGTGTCGTCGTATAGTATAGAACACACGATATCAGCGCTGATATAATTAGAGGCAAGACAACGTGACACTACTGTGACATAGAACAGTCTGAGAACACATGAATGAAAGCATGTGTAGATGGGCCGGGAAACGTGAATAGGACTGCTGAGACTAATCAGCGCTGGATACGTGATGTGGTCAGTATCGCACTGGTCGCCTTACAACCTTTATTTTCCATCCCTACGTGCTTTCATAGCCAACACAGCTTCAATGTCTTGTATCCATCTTCACGGTTGTCGGCCCCTGCCTCGTTTTTCAAAACTGCACGCTCCATCATCGTTCTCTCCAGCTCACCTTTCTTTCTATCGCCATTCTCTCTATCTCTGTTCTCCCTATCATTGTTCTCCCTATCGTCGTTCTCTCTATTGCCGTTCTCTCTATCACCGTTCTCTCTATCATTGTTCTCTCTATCGCCGTTTTCTCTATTGCCGTTCTCTCTATCGCCGTTCTCTCTATCGCCGTTCTCTCTCTTTCTCTCACCGTTCTCTCTCTCTCTCGCCGTTCTCTCTCTCGCCGTTCTCTCTATCGCCGTTCTCTCTATCGTCGTTCTCTCTATCACCGTTCTCTCTATCGCCGTTCTCTCTATCACCGTTCTCTCTATCGCCGTTCTCTCTCTCTCTCTCTCTCGCCGTTCTCTCTCTCTCGCCGTTCTCTCTTTCACCGTTCTTTCTCTCTCGCCATGCTCTCTATCGCCGCTCTCTCTATCGCCGTTCTCTCTTTCGATGTTCTCTCGCTCGCCGTTCTCTTTATCGCCGTTCTCTCTATCGCCGTTCTCTCTATCGCCGTTCTTTCTCTTTCGTCGTTCTCTCTATCACCGTTCTCTCTTTCGCCGTTCTTTCTCTCTCGCCGTTCTCTCTATCATCGTTCTCTCTATTGCCGTTCTCTTTTTCGCCGTTCTCTCTCTCCCTCACCGTTCTCTGCATCGCCGTTCTCTTTTTCGCCGTTCTCTCTCTTTCGCCTTTCTCTCTCGTCCTTCTCTCTATCGCTGTTCTCTCTATTGCCATTCTCTTTTTCGCCGTTCTCTCTCTCCCTCGCCGTTCTCTGTATCGCCGTTCTCTGTATAGCCGTTCTCTTTTCGCCGTTCTCTCTATCGCCGTTCTCTCTTACCGATCTCTCACTCTCTATCGCCGTTCTCTCTATCACCGTTCTCTCTTTCACCGTTCTTTCTCTCTCGCCGTTCTCTCTATCGCCGTTCTCTTTTTCGCCGTTCTCTCTCTTTCTCTCGCCGTTCTCTCTATCGCCGTTCTCTCTATCGTCGTTCTCTCTTTTGCCGTTTTTTCTCTCTTGTCGTTCTCTCTATCGCCGTTCTCTCTTTCGCCGTTCTTTCTCTCTCGCCGTTCTCTCTTTCGTCGTTCTTTCTATATCGCCTTTCTCTCTATCACCGTTCTTTCTCTCTCGCCGTTCTCTCTCTCTTTCTCGCCGTTCTCTCTCTCTCTCGCCGTTCTCTCTCTCTCGCCGTTCTCTCTATCGCTGTTCTTTCTATCGCCGTTCTCTTTTACGCCGTTCTCTCTCTTTCTCTCGCCGTTCTCTCTCTTTCTCTCGCCGTTCTCTCTATTGCCGTTCTCTCTCCTAATTTATACACTAATCAAAATTCAAAGGTCTCTTACTCTTTTCGGGATGCCGGGTTCGATCCCAGCGGTGGGCCATGCGCCTGGAGTTGGTTTCGACAGTGGTATCAAGAAAGCCGACTGTCCAAAAAAGCAATGGTAAATTACTGGACTTAAATTTGCCTAGAAAAACCACACAACAGCCAGGGCTGTTGGGGTTGGTTCTGCAACGTCCTGTAAAGGATATGCAACTAACCTTTCTCTTTTCAGTCAGCGCAAAACTTTGGGAAACTCCTTGGCCTCTGCTGACCCCAAGGAAACTAATCAAGGACCGCCTACACAAACATAGAGCCCCCGCTGCAACAATTACCTGACCGTAAGCAGGACAAGCCAATTCTTTCAAATTGATACCGTCTGCTGGCCTGTTTGTTTTGGGGAAACTCCGGTGATCGTAGCCTAATTACGAAATCGATCAGTTCTGAGGAAATCAATTTAATCGCCAGAGATCAAGGAAACTGCGCTAGTGCAGTCGCTAGAGCACTGGCCTGCCGATCTTGTGGTTGTGTTAAAACTGCCATAAAGGCGCAGACTTTTGCTCAGAACTTAGAATATTTTTACACTGATCAAATGGGCCCTCTTTGTGCAGTTTTTTGTGCATTCACCCTGAAATGGGCGGTTGGCGTATTGCGTTACAGTTTACAACTGGGTTGCGATAGCTTCACCTTTCTGCCAAATAATTCGATTTCGGCAAAGCCCTGATTAGTTGTCTTTTACGACATACTTGTTAAAGACAGTGCGTCTCCCCACCGTTCTTTGTTCTCAGACGAGACCGTGAAATCCGCGGACAGCTGTAGGAAGTAACTTCACCGTGGCTATCACAGATGATTGCCAGCTTGTCCTTGTTTGTTCCAGCAGCTCGCAATTTACCCATCGGTCGATCACTCGGTTTGACCCCTCCGAGTTGCTGCTTAAACGTTTCCCATGTCAACCTGTGATTGCCATATCTCAGTATGGATATCGGACCAGTAAGGCAGATCAGTTGTAATCTGGCCACCGGTAACCGCTGCACCAGCCAGGTCCTGTGCAGTTAAGGACGAGTGTTTGACCTGCAGTGACTGGGATATTGTTTTAGATAAATTACAGAACTGTTTCTCAACGTGTCTGACATAAGTCAAGAGATAAATACCTTGATGACTTGACTGCGGGCATTTTGGCGGGACAAGAACACAACTTGATCTGTGATTCTGCTGATCGTCAAGAATGGAGAAAAGTGACCGCCTACACTTCTCGGCGTGGCACATCATAATAATGATGATTTTTGAAAGAAAAATTAAGTCGCAATCTTGTCTGTCTGCATTTAACTGTTCAGATTTTTCGTGCTTTTATTATTATATTTATTTGAGTTTTCCTTTGATTTCAAATGTGATATTGCTATTAATTATTTACTTACCTCGCGTTGGGTTAAAAACTAACATTCTTGCATCATTTTAACCTGATCTACACCAGAGTTAAAAACAGGCACTGTAGTTATATTTCTTCATGTATATTGGCATATACAATGTTAAAACAGACTCTGTTGTTACATTTTATCATCTACACATAGTTAATACATGCTGTTATCGCTACATGTGTTCTGGTCTATAAAAGTTTAACAATTTTTTCGCTGTTACATTTTCTGCTCTTCCCTCCGAAGTTTAGAAATGGCGATATTATTTGATTTGTTATATGTCGTCTGCAGTTGAGAAATGACACTATTGTTTTATCTGAATTTATTTAACACAAATTTAGAAAATGACACAGTTGTTATATTTGATTTTATCTGCAGTTGAGTTAGGATATGACACATGACTGACTGACTTTTTACCCCACCAGGACATCACACAAGCGATAAACACCCGATGACACAAAGTGCCACCATGTGGATGAGGATCACCGCGGAGAGATCCCAGAAACCGCGTTCAGACAATTGGCCATATTGATGGCCTGCCTATATTGCGGCCCCTGGCAAAAGCCAGAGTGGGGCTTCAAATAAGAAAAAAATTACTTCCTAAAAAGGACGTAAGAGATATATATAGGATATGACACATATTTCATGTTTGATTTTATCTGCAGTTGAGTTAGGATATGACACATATTTCATGTTTGATTTTATCTGCAGTTGAGTTAGGATATGACACATATTTCATGTTTGATTTTATCTACAGTTGAGTTAGGATATGACACATATTTCATGTTTGATTTTATCTACAGTTGAGTTAGGATATGACACATATTTCATGTTTGATTTTATCTACAGTTGAGTTAGGATATGACACATATTTCATGTTTGATTTTATCTACAGTTGAGTTAGGATATGACACAGTTGATATTTCATGTTTGATTTTATCTACAGTTGAGTTAGGATATGACACATATTTCATGTTTGATTTTATCTACAGTTGAGTTAGGATATGACACACATGTTTGATTTTATCTACAGTTGAGTTAGGATATGACACATATTTCATGTTTGATTTTATCTACAGTTGAGTTAGGATATGACACATATTTCATGTTTGATTTTATATCTAGTTTGAGTTAGGATATGACACATATTTCATGTTTGATTTTATATCTACAGTTGAGTTAGGATATGACACATTTTTTTGATTTTGTTTGATTTTATTTTACAGTTTGAGTTAGGATATGACACAGTTGAGTTATTTCATGTTTGATTTTATCTACAGTTGAGTTAGAATATGACACATTTTTATGTTTGATTTTATCTACAGTTGAGTTAGGATATGACACATATTTCATGTTTGATTTTATCTACAGTTGAGTTAGGATATGACACATATTTCATGTTTGATTTTATCTACAGTTGAGTTAGGATATGACACATATTTCATGTTTGATTTTATCTATTAGGATATGACAGTTTGATTTTTATCTGCAGTTGAGTTAGGATATGACACATATTTCATGTTTGATTTTATCTACAGTTGAGTTAGGATATGACACATATTTCATGTTTGATTTTATCTACAGTTGAGTTAGGATATGACACATATTTCATGTTTGATTTTATCTACAGTTGAGTTAGGATATGACACATATTTCATGTTTGATTTGATTTTATCTACAGTTGAGTTAGTTGAGTTAGGATATGACACATATTCATGTTTGATTTTATCTTTGAGTTAGATTATGACACATATTTATGACATGTTTGATTTTTTATCTACAGTTGAGTTAGGATATGACACATATTTCATGTTTGATTTTATCTACAGTTGAGTTAGAATATGACACTTGTTTGATGTTTGATTTTATCTACAGTTGAGTTAGAATATGACACTTGTTCATGTTTGATTTTATCTACAGTTGAGTTAGAATATGACACATATTTCATGTTTGATTTTATCTACAGTTGAGTTAGAATATGACACTTGTTATGTTTGATTTGATTTTATCTACAGTTGAGTTAGAATATGACACTTATTTCATGTTTGATTTTATCTACAGTTGAGTTAGGATATGACACATGTTTCATGTTTGATTTTATCTACAGTTGAGTTAGGATATGACACATATTTCATGTTTGATTTTATCTACAGTTGAGTTAGAATATGACACATATTTCATGTTTGATTTTATCTACAGTTGAGTTAGAATATGACACATATTTCATGTTTGATTTTATCTACAGTTGAGTTAGAATATGACACATATTTCATGTTTGATTTTATCTGCAGTTGAGTTAGGATATGACACATATTTCATGTTTATGATTTTGTTTGATCTGCAGTTGAGTTAGGATATGACACATATTTCATGTTTGATTTTATCTGCAGTTGAGTTAGAATATGACACTTGTTATGTTTGATTTTATCTACAGTTGAGTTAGGATATGACACATATTTCATGTTTGATTTTATCTACAGTTGAGTTAGGATATGACACATATTTCATGTTTGATTTTATCTACAGTTGAGTTAGGATATGACATTATTTCATGTTTGATTTTATCTGCAGTTGAGTTAGGATATGACACATATTTCATGTTTGATCTTTATCTGCAGTTGAGTTAGAATATGACACTTGTTATGTTTGATTTTATCTACAGTTTGAGTTAGGATATGACACATATTTCATGTTTGATTTTATCTACAGTTGAGTTAGGATATGACACATATTTCATGTTTGATTTTATCTGCAGTTGAGTTAGGATATGACACATATTTCATGTTTGATTTTATCTACAGTTGAGTTAGGATATGACACATATTTCATGTTTGATTTTATCTACAGTTGAGTTAGGATATGACACATATTTCATGTTTGATTTTATCTACAGTTGAGTTAGGATATGACACATATTTCATGTTTGATTTTATCTACAGTTGAGTTAGAATATGACACTTGTTATGTTTGATTTTATCTACAGTTGAGTTAGGATATGACACATATTTCATGTTTGATTTTATCTGCAGTTGAGTTAGAATATGACACTTGTTATGTTTGATTTTATCTACAGTTGAGTTAGGATATGACACATATTTCATGTTTGATTTTATCTGCAGTTGAGTTAGGATATGACACATATTTCATGTTTGATTTTATCTGCAGTTGAGTTAGGATATGACACATATTTCATGTTTGATTTTATCTACAGTTGAGTTAGAATATGACACTTGTTATGTTTGATTTTATCTGCAGTTGAGTTAGGATATGACACATATTTCATGTTTGATTTTATCTACAGTTGAGTTAGGATATGACACATATTTCATGTTTGATTTTATCTACAGTTGAGTTAGGATATGACACATATTTCATGTTTGATTTTATCTGCAGTTGAGTTAGGATATGACACATATTTCATGTTTGATTTTATCTGCAGTTGAGTTAGGATATGACACTTGTTATGTTTGATTTTATCTACAGTTGAGTTAGAATATGACACATATTTCATGTTTGATTTTATCTACAGTTGAGTTAGAATATGACACTTGTTATGTTTGATTTTATCTACAGTTGAGTTAGGATATGACACATATTTCATGTTTGATTTTATCTACAGTTGAGTTAGGATATGACACATATTTCATGTTTGATTTTATCTGCAGTTGAGTTAGGATATGACACATATTTCATGTTTGATTTTATCTACAGTTGAGTTAGAATATGACACTTGTTATGTTTGATTTTATCTACAGTTGAGTTAGAATATGACACATATTTCATGTTTGATTTTATCTGCAGTTGAGTTAGAATATGACACTTGTTATGTTTGATTTTATCTACAGTTGAGTTAGAATATGACACTTGTTATGTTTGATTTTATCTACAGTTGAGTTAGGATATGACACATATTTCATGTTTGATTTTATCTGCAGTTGAGTTAGGATATGACACATATTTCATGTTTGATTTTATCTACAGTTGAGTTAGGATATGACACATATTTCATGTTTGATTTTATCTACAGTTGAGTTAGGATATGACACATATTTCATGTTTGATTTTATCTACAGTTGAGTTAGGATATGACACATATTTCATGTTTGATTTTATCTACAGTTGAGTTAGGATATGACACTTGTTATGTTTGATTTTATCTACAGTTGAGTTAGGATATGACACATATTTCATGTTTGATTTTATCTGCAGTTGAGTTAGAATATGACACTTGTTATGTTTGATTTTATCTACAGTTGAGTTAGAATATGACACTTGTTATGTTTGATTTTATCTACAGTTGAGTTAGGATATGACACATATTTCATGTTTGATTTTATCTACAGTTGAGTTAGGATATGACACATATTTCATGTTTGATTTTATCTACAGTTGAGTTAGGATATGACACATATTTCATGTTTGATTTTATCTACAGTTGAGTTAGGATATGACACTTGTTATGTTTGATTTTATCTACAGTTGAGTTAGGATATGACACATATTTCATGTTTGATTTTATCTGCAGTTGAGTTAGGATATGACACATATTTCATGTTTGATTTTATCTACAGTTGAGTTAGGATATGACACTTGTTATATTTCATTTTATTAACAATAAAGGTAAGAAATTACACTATTGCTATATCTGACCTTATTTCCTGTAGATTTAAAAAATGATACTAGTTATATCTTATTAATCATTAAGTAAAGAAATTACACTTATTATATTCCCCGGGAATGTTAAACATGTCAACAAATGCCTGCAGGAGTCGGTCGAAAGGCGCAAATATCGCAGCCATGCTGTAAACGGGAACAAAGCATTTACATCTTCAGATGAACGCAGAAGAAGACACGGTAATAACTATAGAGCTTGGAAATGACACTTGTTATGTTTGATCTTATTTATCACACAGTTTAGAAAAGACACTTGTTATATTTGATCGTATCTACCGTAGAATAAATAAATCACACTTGTTATATTTGATCTTTTTTACCATAGAGTTAATAAGTGACATTTGTTATGTTTGATCTTTTTACCATGGAGTTAGGAAATTACACTTGTTATAGTTGATCTTATTTACCGTAGAATAAGTCGGCTCTGTGGCTAAGTCGATGCGAACGCTTCGTAATGCCGGGGTGCCGGGTTAGATCCCAGCTGCGTGCCATGCACCTTGCGTTGGTTTCGACAGTAGCATCAGGGAGCCGACCGTACGGTAAGCAATGGCAAACTACTGGACGTATTTTGCCTAGACAAACAGCTAGGGCCTGTTGGGGTTGGTTCTGCAACGTCCTGTAAAGGATCCGCAACTAACCTTTTACCATAGAATAAATAAATCACACTTTTTATGTTGGATCTCATTTACCATAGAGTTCATAAGTAACACCTGTTATATTGGTTTACATAAAGATTGTGTCACACACAGAAACAGGTTTGTTTGTTGACAAGTAGTATATCTCTAGATAACAAATCCGGTCCAGTCCTGAGCTCCCCCCCCCCCCCCCCCCCCCAGTCGAGACTAAGAATGAACCACTCCAATCATTTTTGGCTTAACGTTAGGTATTGTGGGGGCGAGGGGGGGGGGGGGCTGCATTCCAGAGCAAGATGAACTAAGTTAGGGCACAGTCACCGTGGGTTAGTTGTGTGACACCTAGCATAAGCTGGTTGTGTGACACCTAGCATGGGTTGGTTGTGTGACATCTAGCATAAGCTGGTTGTGTGACACCTAGCATGGGTTGGTTGTGTGACATCTAGCATAAGCTGGTTGTGTGACACCTAGCATGGGTTGGTTGTGTGACATCTAGCATAAGCTGGTTGTGTGACATCTAGCATAAGCTGGTTGTGTGACACCTAGCATGGGTTGGTTGTGTGACATCTAGCATGGGTTGGTTGTGTGACATCTAGCATGGGTTGGTTGTGTGGCACCTAGCATGGGTTGGTTGTGTGACACCTAGCATGGGTTGGTTGTGTGACATCTAGCATAAGCTGGTTGTGTGACACCTAGCATGGGTTGGTTGTGTGACATCTAGCATAAGCTGGTTATGTGACACCTAGCATGGGTTGGTTGTGTGGCACTTAGCATGGGCTGGTTGTGTGACACCCAGCATGGGTTAGTTGTGTGACACCCAGCATGGGTTGGTTGTGTGACACCTAGCATGGGTTGGTTGTGTGACACCTAGCATGGGTTGGTTGTGTGACACCCAGCATGGGTTAGTTGTGTGACATCTAGCATGGGTTGGTTGTGTGACACCTAGCATGGGCTGGTTGTGTGACACCCAGCATGGGTTAGTTGTGTGACACCCAGCATGGGTTGGTTGTGTGACACCTAGCATAAGCTGGTTGTGTGACACCCAGCATGGGTTGGTTGTGTGACACCTAGCATGGGTGGTTGTGTGACACCTAGTATGAGCTGGTTATGGGACATCAAGCATGAACTGGGTTATGGGACATCAAGCATGAACTGGGTTATGGAAAATCAAGCATGAACTGGTTCTCTTTGAATAACCATATTGGGAAAACTCCAACACCAGTTGTTAGTCTGTGTTCTGAGGTTGTGGAAAAGAACGAATGAAATGAAATACCCAGGGATACATTTTGATCGAAGCCTTGCTTATACTGAGCACATAGATAGGATTTTAATGAAAGCCAAACGGAGACCGGCTGCGATGAGAGTGATGGCGGCGGCAAACTGTGAGCAGCGTCATCTATGTCTTCTATACCAGGGTCTGATCCTTTGTGTTTTTGAATACGCGATGGCGATCCTGACTCTCAGCCATAAGCAGATGGAAAGGATACATACAGAACGAGGCTATGCGCATTATACTTGAGTGTACAAGAGATACAGCATGCAGGGCTATGCGCTACCCTTTAAATTTTCCGGCCATGGAAGACAATACAAATTCTCCTGAGCTCGTGCAGACCACAGAGTCCGGCTGCTGTAGAAGCCGAAGTTCAAGCCTTGATTTACGAGAACGCTCTAGAGGGTGTGATGCTGTCATTTACACAGATGGTTCTGTAATCCGTTAAGTTAGAAGCTCGTGGGTTTTCACGGCCCAGTTTGGAGAGAGAGTTGTGAAGGAAGATTCTGGAGCTTTTGCCGTAACTACAAGTAGTCTATGGCGGTCATAGCTGTGACTAAAGCAGTAACATGGCTAGAGACACAGACTTTGACTGGAGCATGTTTTCTCAGTGACTTGATGAGTATGCTCAGGAAGATAGAGAAGGGCTGGGTCCGAAGGCAGTGGTTGGTGGCTCTACAGAATTCACGGCTGACAAGGATTAGTTTCATTTTTGTGCCAGGATATTTAGGGGTACAAGGAAATGAGCATGCTGATAGGCATTCAGGTGAGGCTACTGTGAAAGCCGGACAAGCCATGGACCAGGCTGATATACTGAATGCTATAAGAGAGTTAAGACGTTTGCGTGAACCAACTGAGAACTGCAACAATGGTCAGACTGCAAGAACAACATGTTAAACGGGGTGTCGCAAAACAAGAACACTACTCGGGTAGCTAAAGAAGAAGAATACACCAACACAGAACTTTATAAATTTAGCCGCTGCACGCTGCGCGATTTACTGAGGAGGGGATCCGAGCACTTATGGACTGAGTGGTTCGACGTGCAATGCGGATAATTTGTCGACAAACTAACTAAGCATGAACTGTGTTATGGGATATCAAGCATGGACTTGCTTACGTGGCACCCAGCAAAGGATACATGTGGACAAACAAGAAACATCGATGTGCGGACAGACAACAAATCTACACAAAGTAGAAACAGCGATGTCAAGATAAAGAACAAACATCGTTCTGACAAACAACAGACATCTCTGTCCGGACAAACCACAAACATTGATGTCTAGAGGACCAACAAACATAGATTTGCAGACAAATAAGAGACATAGATGTCCGGACACTTGACAACTTCGGGAAATACTTGTCTTCTACAAGCTCAATACTTGAAGTCACAACAGGAAACCGACAACAGAGTTCTCTCATCTCACAGGAAGTCACACTTGCGCATGTCTACAATACCGGAAACCAGTGATTCTGGGACATGATATCTTGTACCCATTATGAGCCCAAATGTCTCCAACAGTTGTTATTCGTACATTCTGTCAAAGCTGACGAGTGAATACAAAATATAACTTTGAGAGAAAAAAAAAAAAAAAAAGCCATAAAGACACATGTAAATATATTCGAACGTTTCGCTCGCAGTTTTTAAGCAATGAACAGAAACAAGAACAAGCTCTTATAGAACCTAATGCCACAAACACCAGAAGGAGAGTAACATTTATGATTGTATTATTTCAGTTTTCTGGATCCCGTGTTTCCCCGAAAATGTGTAGAGAGCTGCTGTGGTGCAGCGGCTAGACTCTCGCCTGCAGATCCAAAGGTCGTGGGTTCAGATCCGGGCAGAGTTGGACCTTTTGCCAAATGACCTTGGCTTCCAAGTCGACCTAGCCTTTAATGGGTATCAGCTGTGTCGTCTTAACCCACAGACCTGCTGGACGCCATCATAATCTGTGTCTGTCAAGTGTCTTGTAAGACATAAAAAGAGACGTTTCTGTGGATGGTTGTCGTAAGGGCTTCAGCACACTATAGGAGTCTAACTAAAACCCTTTATTCGATGTCCCGTCTTCAACTTTATCTTTATTTTCACCGCTGCCTTATCTTTAGTCATTGCCCTAACCCTGAGTACACTCGAGGCATATTGACTGACTGACTTTCTACCCCACCAAGACATCACACAAGCGATAAACACCCGATGACACAATGTGCCACCATGTGAGTGAGGATCACCGTGGAGAGGTCCCAGAAACCGCGTTCAGCCATTAGACCATATTTATGGCCAGGCTATGTTGCGACCCCTGGCAAGAGCCAGAGTAGGGCTTCAAATAAAGAAATATTTCATCCTAAAACGGACGCAAAAGTGGGCATTAGGGTAATACCCGTATATTGGTCACAGTTTGGGAAGAGTTAACACTTCATTGGTAAGAAAAAAAGAAATTACAAAAAGGGTTTTGTGATTTTTAGTGGGATGCAATTCTTTGTTGTTTGAAGCCCCACCAGCGAGCTAACATTCTATGAGGGAGGGGGGGGGGGGGGGGGGCTGGGGTAGATTTGGAAATCCGGATTGTAAAGAATAAATCTCAAGTGTCCTGAATGTAAGGACCATAATGATGTCATGCACCCACTTAAAACCGGATTCCCAACAAGTGCGACAACTTCCGGTTCTTTTCTCCAAACATTCTCATCGGGAATCGCAGCCTCTTGACCTCGGAAGTCATCAACGCGGTTTTCTAGAAATCCGAGTCAAAGTGGTATTTTCACCACTATCTTCGGATACAATGCCGTGTGACATGTTGTTGCATGCTGCTCAAAGATATGTCCGTCTAGACGACAATAGAAGCTACCCTTCTTCTTGTTCTTGTTCTTGTTCTTCTTCTTCTTCTTGTTCGTCTTCTTGTTCTTCTTCTTGTTCTTGTTCTTTTTCTTGTTGTTGTTGTTGTTGTTCTTCTTCTTCTTCTTCTTCTTCTTCTTATTCTTCTTCTTCTTTTTCTTCTTCTTCTTCTTCTTCTTCTTCTTCTTCTTCTTCTTCTTCTTCTTCTTCTTCTCCTTCTCCTTCTCCTTCTTCTTCTTCTTCTTCTTCTTCTTCTTCTTCTTCTTCTTCTTCTTCTTCTTCTTCTTCTTCTTCTTCTTCTTCTTTGTCTTCTTCTTCTTCTTCTTCTTCTTCTTCTTCTTCTTCTTCTTCTTCTTCTTCTTCTTCTTCTTCTTCTTCTTCTTCTTCTTCTTCTTCTTCTTCTTCTTGTGCCCGATGTCGCACAATAAAACATAAGCCCCTTTCTCCCTTCAGCCTTGTGGGTCCCAGTGTTTTCTCAACGATTACCATATGCAGCAACAGGTCCGGTCCTAATCTGTTGATTCTAGGGCTGTACCGAATATTCGCTTCGTATTCGCTTCGGGCCTGAATAGTGGACCTCGTAACTATTCGGTATTCGGCCGAATAGTTGCTGTCGGGCCGAATACGAATAGTAGTTACCTTACACCCGCTTCTGCATTAACGGCCTTAATGCTGACAACATGAAACGATTGGTTTTGTTGAAAGCTAAAGCAGCTTTCCTGCATTAACTAAGCTGTCAATGACAATTTCCAAGTTTAGTTACTTGTTATAATACTTAGGATTCTTTCATTCCTAGTTATTAGTTACCACAGACTGACTGAAGGATGCAAAACATAAAATGTTTTTAAATGTTTACTATTCTGTACGAATACTAACTATAGACATGGAAAGAATATAAACTCTGGCCATATCCAAGTCGATATGAAAATCAAACGAACGGAAACATATAAGTACTTGGGTGCAAAACTCAACTGCTGCAACATGCTGAGAGAAGAAATGCAATCTAGAATACAATCTAGAAATAAAGTTAACTATGCCCTTCAATATCTGCTAAAGTCAAAGTGTCTGTCTCGCAACACGAAGATCAAAATATATAAAACGTTGATAAGACCAGTCGTTTTATATATCTCTGAAACTTGAAGCAGAAATAAAAGAGATGAGGCCTTATTACAGGTTTTCGAAAACAGTCTTACGACAAATCTTTGGACCCATCAAAGATGCTAACAGCGGGTAATGGAGAGTGAGAAGCAACAACGTAACATATAATCTGTTTAAACCACCATTGATCACTGGCATCATGAGAACTAACAGACAAATGGTTGGGGCATATTGAAAGAATGTCAGATGACAGTGAAGTAAAACTGTATACACCTGAGAGAGGAATGGGCGTAGACCACAAGGCGGACCACCAAAAAAAATAAGATCGAGAGATAATGTCCAGCCAGACCTGCAAACAAATGTTGTCACAAATTGTGAAGAGAAGGCCAGAGAGAGAGAGATGAATGGGAACGAGTGATATATGCAGCAGTAAACTTCAAGGGCTCAGAATGCTAAAGAAGAAGATGACTATTCTGTGCTACTTTATGTGAAGTAAAAGTTCAGCGTACATTTGACATTATGAATGTGTTTTTTTTTTTTTTTTAAAGATTTATTTTATACACTATACACTATTCGTATTCGGCAGAATAGTTGGTCCCGTTATTCGTATTCGGCCGAATAGTGAGAATCACTATTCGATACAGCCCTAGTTGATTCATTTGAATTTAAGTGTCTCATATCTTCAGTTTACTAAACTTGTGGTTTTTCCGCCTACCATACCAGGTACGCATTCTAAAACCTGCATTTGTTCTCCTGTGCATTCGAGATCTCTACAATCTCATTTAGCACATGATGACCTTCACACGCCAGTAGACGTTGAACTTTCACGAGGAAAACAACCAAATACATGTAATTATCCTTTACTGTAAAATATTTTACATTTTCAACTTGACAAAAACAGACGTCATCGTAGATTGTCTATTCTCCCAGTTAGGTCGCAGAAAATCTGCACTTCCTGTAGTAATTATGGCGCAGAATAGCTCGTAAATCAATTCTAGTTTGACTTGTCTTCTTGTATCTGGCAGGTCATATTTTGTTTACATTCACAACTCAAAAAACTTTACTTTGATAATATTAACAGCAGTTTTGTGGGTGGGTGTGTGTGGGTGTGTATATGTGTGTGCGTGTGTATGTGCGCGTGTGTCTGCGTGAATTGATAATCTGTGCATTAGCGTTTCTCGGTGTGAGTAGCTGGTAGGTAATAAGTAGATACCCTTTGGTATCCATGAAAGCAAAGGAACCAGAAAGCCAAATCAAATCAGTAGAATGCATAAACAACTGCAAAGTAGGAATAAAAGTGCAGGAGACCGAAAAATAATTCATCATGTCCATCAGTTCACACCAGTTTAGATATTAAAAACCAGTTTAGATACCAAAAACCAGTTTAGATATCAAAAACCAGTTTAGATATCAAGAACCAGTTTAGATATCAAAAACCAGTTTAGAAATCAAAAACCAGTTTAGATATCAAAAACCAGTTTAGATATCAAAAACCAGTTTAGATATCAATGTCGACACAGAACTGGAAAATTAGAAAATACTAAAAAAATCACGGCAATCTGTACAGATAACAAAACCACCGCCGGTTTACTAGGACTGTCGCAACTTCATCAGAGTCTCATTAGCCAGGGAATTTTATCAGGGAAATTTGACATCACGATGTAAGGAGGAACACACGTGACATCACGATGTAAGGAGGAACACACATGACATCTCGATGTAAGGAGGAACACACATGACATCTCGATGTAAGGCGGAACACACATGACATCTTGATGTAAGGAGGAACACACATGACATCTCGATGTAAGGAGGAACACACATGACATCTCGATGTAAGGAGCAACACACATGACATCACGATGTAAGGAGGAACACACGTGACATCACGATGTAAGGGGGAACACGCATGACATCACGATGTAAGGAGGAACACGCATGACATCACGATGTAAGGAGGAACACAGATGACATCACGATGTAAGGAGGAACACACATGACATCACGATGTAAGGAGGAACACTCATGACATCACTATGTAAGGAAGAACAGACAAAACACATTCAAGAATTATAGACAGTTTCGCACGATGGGAACGAACAAACGAACTTTACTCTCAAATTGTCACAAATTGGGCACGCAGGCCTGTCTTATATTCGACACTTCCAGACACTCATCTTTCACACAGTAGTTGTATTTTATCGATAGTTAGTAAGTCGACAGATTGTCCTCATTGCACGTCGAACCACTTAGTCCATAAGTGCTCGGATCCCCTCCTCAGTAAATCCCGCAGCGTGTAGTGGCTAACGACACCAGCTCTGTGTTGGTTTATTATTCTTCTTTGAGTACCCGCGTAGTGTTCTTGTGTGGCAACACCACGTTAAACATGTTGTTCTTGCAGTCTGACCATGGTTGCAGATAATAGTTCCCAGTTGGTTCACGCAAATGTCTTAGCTCTCTTAGAGCATTCAGTATATCAGCCTGGTCCATGGCTTGTCCGGCTTTCACAGTAGCCTTACCTGCAAGCCTATCAGCATGCTCATTTCCTTGTACCCCTAAATATCCTGGCACGAAAATGAAACTAATCCTTGTCAGCCGTGAATTCTGAAGAGCCACAAACCGCTTGCTTCGGACCCAGTCCTTCTCTATCTTCCTGAGCATATGTTATCGATAAAGTATGTGATGTTCATGTAACAATATGCATAATATGAATGATAGAAATAGAGCGATTGAAAAATCGAAGTTACTTGGAGAGAACATTGTTCCAAGAGGAGATCAAGAAAAGTAGAAGAATGAAGGTGGACAGTTTGGCTGGGAGAGAAACGTGAGGGCGAAGGCACAAGGGGAAGATGGAGAAGACGGGGGATGATAAGATGGAAATGATGACATAAACAGATAAAGAAAAGAAGATCTATATGTTTGTGGGGGGGGGGGGTTGAGGAGGGGGTGAGGGGGATAGGTAGGAGGTAGGTAGGCAGTAATAAGGCCTGGGGTGGGATGTTGAGAGACAAGATCAGAAAATGCATCCTGGGATAGTCTAGAAAACGCTAAAGAAATCCGTCTCTTTCCTGATTTTGGCAATTATCCTCTATTTTTGTTAATGAAAAAAAAAAAACACACACAACAAACATCAATAGAGAAACGAAACAAATATTCTAGCGGATTCAACAGCTACATGCAGCTTAACACTAATGACCCTGCAACAAATAAAGAGATGTAGCAAGTGTGATTTCTGCAGGCTATTGCTAGAATGGCCTTGATATTATCCAACTGAAGGTTACCAACCTGCAGTCAGCAGAAAACGTCTGCATGTACGATGCGTCCCAAAATCATCGCAGACAGCTTAAACTTTAAAAGGGTGAAGTCAAGAACCCTTTACAGGCCATTTGCACATTATGTGCCGGATCCATATTTTGATAGACCAATAGACGCTTCAACAATAGCTTTGGATAAAATATTAGACAATTCTGAGAACAGATTTCTTAGAAAAATACTAAATCTCCACTGGGCAGATTTCAGATCTAGTATGCAAGTAAGACAAGAGACCAAGCAAGATAATGTATCCAGTTTTATAAGAAAGCACCGCTGGAACTACATCGGCCACGCCAACGGAATGGATAAGATCAAACTCCTCCATCAAGCCCTGACATGGCCACCGGAAACGAACAGAAAACTGGGAAGACCAAGAAAGACCCGGCGTAGAACAGTCATTAAGGAAAGCTCAACCAAGGGCCTAATGATCGTCCAAGACCTTTAACAGCTGGCAAAGAACCGCCAGACATGGAGACCTGTGACCTCTGCCCTAAGCGCCGCCCTAGGTTCAAGAGGAAAGACTAACTAAACTAATAGACACTTGATTAGTTATGTGTTCAACATCAAGTCGTCCATCTTTGCTTCTCAGGATATTTCCTGTATCGTTAGGTTGAGCTCATTGTACACATCAGTTTGTTTTTTCGAGTCGACCTCAGTGTTGATTCGGATCCAAGACCCGTAGAGCTATTGACCCCAAGTTTGATCCAAGACCCGTGGAGCTATTGGCCTCAAGTTTGATCCAAGACCCGTGGAGCTATTGACCCCAAGTTTGATCTAAGACCCGTAGAGCTATTGACCCCAAGTGTGATCCAAGACCCGTGGAGCTATTGACCCCAAGTTTGATCCAAGACCCGTGCAGCTATTGGCCCCAAGTTTGATCCAAGACCCGTGCAGCTATTGACCCCAAGTTTGATACAAGATCCGTGGAGCTATTGACCCTAAGTTTGATCCAAGACTCGTGGAGCTATTGGCCCCAAGTTTATTCTTTAATCAGTTCAATTGTGTCAGTGTCAGAGTACCAGTTTCTGGGCACTGTGATGACCGTGTGTCGCCTGGTAGACAATGGGCACAGACCAGGCAGACAGTGTGTCACGGAACATACAAGGCCAAACAAACGCCACAGGTTAGTGCTTGGTCAGTTGCAGTCAAGAGGTCGAGGAAGACCGATGTGATATGGCAGATATATTTTAACTGTAGTATACTACAGTACGTTCCAAAAGTCTCATCGATCATTAAAAATGTGTACCTCCGTAACCGTTCGGTGTCAGTTCTTTAAATCTGGCATGCAGCCTCTTAATAATAGTGTATTTATAAGCATTTTAAAAATGTAAACAAATATTTATTTTTCATATTACTTTATTGGTTGCATATGAAAATTAGACAACGATTCAAAGCAAATTGTGAGCACTATGGTTTTTAAAACAGTGTTGCCTTTTAATGCTGCTGAAATATTTCACTTGTTTTTTTTTTTCTCATTTCTTTCATCAACTTTTTTTTTCAGTCTCTCCAGAACGTCTGTATTTGATTATTTTTGTCACTATGAAATACGAACTATTCTGGCCGCACATCTCACGAACGAATCCGGAGGAAAATCTGGCATTCAGCTTTCTCACGGTTACAACAGAAAGTCAAGAGAAAGGTATTAGTTTGCACACACAAAAAAAAAAGTATGGTAATTACAGAGAAAGTTCACCCTTCGAAATGCAGCATCAAAGTAAATGGGACGAATCTCGAGCAAGTTGATACCTTGGGTACTTGGGGTACCCTGATAACATCAGATGGAAGATGTGTTATAGAAGTTGAATATCTAATAACTCAAGCAAAGGCAGCATTTTAAAAATGCAGAATTTTCTTTAAATCTGTTTCCGTCAACTGAGACGAGAAAGGAAATTCTTAAAAGAAAGCTATATACATCCTATCCTAATATACGGGAGTGAATCATGGACAGTTGGTAGATTAATGAAAAATTATTTGGAAGCTGCGAAATGTGGTTTTATAGACGAATTATGAGAATACCCTGGGCAGATTTGAAAAAAAAAAGGGTAATGCAGATGTCTTGAAAGAAACTGACTCCCGAAGAGAACTCATAGCCCAAATCAGACTTAAGTAGGCCATCCACATTCTTTGGCCATGTCATGAGAAGGAGAACACAGGAGTGCGTCATGACGGAGGGAAAGTTGCAGGGGAAGAAAGGCAGAGGGGAATCAAGAGAGAAGATGCTAGACATCACGGCATGGAAGATCATTTGTGCCAGGGCTGATGGAAAGTACACGAGACAGAAGGATGTGGACAGACATATCTAGGAACGCCACATGGCAAGGACTATAAGAAGCAATTTTTTTACTTGAAGTCCGCGGGAATTTCCTGTTTGTTCCCTGTGATGTTTCACGAACGTAAACTTTGACGGCGTCAGTTTTTAGCAAGTTATTTGAACATATAATTGACAGCCCAGTAATTATTCTACCTTTATTAGAACAGGACACAATAGACTTCGCAGCCACATGTAAAGACAACTCAAGATTGTCGAATCAGCCATATGTACACGTAGATTAGCACTTGAGACAAGAGATCACGTCCTCCAAGTTTGTCCCATGTAGAAAATAACACGGCAAAACTTTTAGCCACGAGAAACACCGGTGCAAGCCAAACTTTGCGGGTCGCTGAGTGAGTTACAACAGACAGTGAAGTTCATACCAGACAGACTTGCAGATATAGATAATCTGTGTCCAGCAAAGGGAAGAAAAAGCAGAAGAAGAAGAAGAAGAAGAAGAAGAAGAAGAAGAAGAAGAAGAAGAAGAAGAAGAAGAAGAGGAAGGAGAAGAAGAAAAAGAAGAAGGAGAAGAAAAAGAAAAAGAAGAAATGAAAACGATTCTGACTGGCTAGTATGTGATCGTGTAAAACAATGTTTTTTTTTTTTTTTTAATTGGATGAAAAAGGCAGGGAGGGTGGGAGGATGTCACCTGGAAAAAAAAAAAGATTGTTTGGATTCTATGGTGTAAGGGAAAGCAGAAACTCACGTACAAGGTCACACAGCTGACGGAACCAAAACTGACCGACAGTTAGTTCCCTACTGCTACAAGTCTGACACCCCTGTGACTGAAAGAGATGCCAGACCAGCACAGCAACTCCCAGTACCCTGTTTGACAGCCAAGGATGTTATGAATGGGGCAGCACAATAACCATAAGAGACGGTACAACTGGGTAATGATGTACGGGGTCAGGATTTCAAGAGTTCGGTAAGTAAACAAATATCACGGCCCGCTGAGATGAGAGATCCTCGCTAGAGATCAACAGTGATGATAAAAGCGCTGCGTGATTTCACGTAGTTATTATTACTTTTCTGAGTCATGACCCGATTGCGTCATGCCCATACCCTGGATTGTTACGGTTAGGCTTCCGACCAGGTTTCTGTTATTGTCTACATTCCGTTTTGTGGCCAAGGAATCCTTCTATCGCTTTGATTTTTCCTTTCCCCATAGTATCTGTCAGTTGTCACTAAATTGTACACCTCATTTTTCCTCATAATTGATATCAAAATTAGAATATTCATGTTTAAATTATCTCACATTGAGGCTTTCTTGGTACATAATTTGTATCTCACCCCCCACAAGTCATTCATTCTCCTTGAAAACGGACAAACTTCCCCGTGCTACACACCAGTGACCAAGCTTTGACAACAACACACCTGATGGTATGGGAAACTTACCAGTGACCAAGCCTTGACAACAACACACCTGATGGCATGGGAAACTCACCAGTATCCAAGCTTTGATAACACACCTGATGTCATGGTAAACTTACCAGTATCAAAGCTTTGATAACAACACACCTGATGGCATGGTAAACTTACCAGTATCCAAGCTTTGATAACACACCTGATGGCATAGGAAACTTATCGGTGTTGGACACCAGTATCCAAGCTTTGACAACAACACACCTGATGGCATGGTAAACATACCAGTGACCAAGCTTTGATAACACACCTGATGGCATGTGAAACTTACCAGTGACCAAGCTTTGATAACACACCTGATGGCATGGTAAACTTAGCAGTATCCAAGCTTTGACAACAACACACCTGATGGCATGGGAAACTTACCAGTGCTGGGCACCAGTGACCAAGCTTTGACAACAACACACCTGATGGCATGGTAAACTTACCAGTGACCAAGCTTTGATAACACACCTGATGGCATGGTAAACTTACCAGTGACCAAGCTTTGATAACACACCTGATGGCATGGTAAACTTACCAGTGACCAAGCTTTGATAACACACCTGATGGCATGGCATGGTAAACTTACCAGTGACCAAGCTTTGACAACACACCTGATGGCATGGCATGGTAAACTTACCAGTGACCAAGCTTTGACAACAACACACCTGATGGCATGGTAAACTTACCAGTGACCAAGCTTTGATAACACACCTGATGGCATGGTAAACTTACCAGTGACCAAGCTTTGACAACAACACACCTGATGGCATGGGAAACTTACCAGTGACCAAGCTTTGACAACAACACACCTGATGGCATGGGAAACTTACCAGTGACCAAGCTTTGACAACAACACACCTGATGGCATGGGAAACTTACCAGTGACCAAGCTTTGACAACAACACACCTGATGGCATGGGAAACTTACCAGTGACCAAGCTTTGATAACACACCTGATGGCATGGTAAACTTACCAGTGACCAAGCTTTGATAACACACCTGATGTCATGGTAAACTTACCAGTATCCAAGCTTTGATAACAACACACCTGATGGTATGGGAAACTTACCAGTGCTGGGCACCAGTGACCAAGCTTTGACAACAACACACCTGATGGCATGGTAAACTTACTAGTGACCAAGCTTTGACAACAAAACACCTGATGGCATATCTCAGAGTGAGCTTTGATCGCAGTCTGCCCTTTCAACAACATATGGACCATGTGATAACAAAAGCTCTCAAAGGACTGTCAGCAATGAGGATCCTGGCTGCCGCCAATATAGAGCAGAGGGATTAGTTCTTTTAAGCAGTCAAACCAACCAACATACAAACCAAACAACATACAACAAGCAGTCAAACCAGACAACAAGCAGTCAAACTAAATAACATGCATCAAGAACTCAAACTAAATAACATACAACAAGCAGTCAAACCAAACAACATACAACAAGCAGTAAAACCAGTCAACATACAATAAGCAGTCAAACCAAACAACATATAACAAGAAGTCAAACCAAACAACATATAACAAGAAGTCAAACCAATCAGCACACACTGAACTAAACAGGAAGCCAAGCTTACAAACAGACACATTTTATTGCAAAGTATTTCTGTTGGGTAAAAATAAAAGATGAGCTGGCAATGAGTTACAAAGCCATGTCTTTGCCTTATACATGCATACTCAATCACTGAACTGTAAATACAGCCAACCAGATGAAGACAAGACAACAGCTGAAGATACAACACAGGTGGCTTGGGTCGCAGTCCATAACCTAGTAACTGTTACGAAGAAAAAGAACTGAGGGAGAAATATCTGCTAAGACTTTATCAAACCTGATATTTGGATAGGATAAACAAACAAATACAAACTGGAAATGAGCAGTCACAAGGAAGGTAAATATGGCAAACAACTACAATCAGGCAAAAGGACCACACATAATCTGGCTGACATATGCTACAGTTACCTGGCTACCTGGCAAACCAACTGTAAAGACAATCTGAAAAGCTAAATTAAAAGACCAGCTAGTGAACGATGAAGTCATGGCAATCCGGCAAGTGAAAATCCACCATGAAATACCCCGACCCAAGAAATAAAGAGAAGAAGACACTTCATTGTGACATCAACAGGTGACTGAACATTTCTGTTATAGTTACCAATAATCCTTGAAAGAAAACAGAAAGCAACATTGTACAGCAGTTTAAAACGGTTGGCAAAAATTCCCAAAGTGAATATCCACAACAGTTTTTCTCATTTCACAAGAAAGCAACAACAAAATTTGAGGAATGGATGTTATCTGGTACCTGGCTTGATTTACAAGTGCTGGACAGCTGTTTGAATATCTGAGTTCATATGAACAACTAACTTTTTCTTCTTTGTTTGCCAGTAAAATAGGCTAACAAATCTGTGCCTTCTGAATGGGTGAATTCAACAGAGACTGAGCACTTATAGGATTGTCCCGAGTGCTGTGATGCTGATTCTTAATTCAACATTCATGCACCACACATTACTTGCAGTGATTCCAGTGGAAGCGAACCAGAGCACCTCATCACAGAAGATACTTGCACCAGTCTACATCCACTAAATGTTGCAACTCGTTTACAATGATGTCCTCTATAGTTTATGCATCTGACATTTTTTGGTTTTAAATATTGGTCAAATCAGTCAAAATAAAGATAGCAGCGACAACAGAGAATGGATTTTCAAGCATCTTTAAAACTTTAAATGGTATTTAACAAATAAATCTTAAACCGCAAGCTTCCTCTGCCTCACGATAACAACCTTACAGTAAAATTCAACATGATATTCAACGTAACATAAAGAGTATACAAAAATGTTTTGGATGCAAGTGGTTCGCTTACACAAACTATCTCACTATCTACAATTCTGGTGTGCTAAATGCTGATGTTTGCCATAAAAACCGCAACCCAGTAGGAGCTGTCATTGCTGCCACAATGCTGTGTGTAGGCCAGATTTTGTGGGTGTTAACATTCAAATAAAAATCCTTTGCCTCAGCAATGTTTCAAAATGTTGTCAGATATGACAGAATCTAAACCAGTGGCAATCTGCCTTTTACAAACGTAAAACACAAGCATTAAAAGCCCTGAATACAGGGTGGGGGTTGGGGGGGGGGGGGGGGGGGGGGGGGGAGATAAACCAAAGGCTGACATGGCAACTGGTCAAAATGAGACTGTACACAAGAAAATGAGTTCAATACTTCACAACACTGGGATATCTCTGATCACAATGTTCAACATCCACAACACATACCCAACACAACACATACCAAACACAACACACACCTAACACAACACCTACCCAACACAACATATACCCAACCCAACACAAAACACAACTGACACTAACACTGGAACATGCACAACACATTCCGTACACAATGAGAAACACAACTGACTGCATGCACCCACAAATGGTCATGTTGACCTAACTGTAAAATGCATGCCAGCTAAATTTATGAGGAATGGAACATGAACACTCAACCGCTAAGACAAGATATCAGGCCCACACTGTCAGTGATGAATGGTTCCAGTCCCCAAGCGGCAAGTGATGTCTTTCTCCTGTATCCCACACAACGTAAAATGCTTCTCCATTTTTTCATATTTGGTTAAACATGTTTGAGAAATCTGGCTTCTGTACTGCTTTGTATTGGAAAGTCATTGCCTGGTGATTCAAGGGCCGGACTTCACTTTAGTAGGTTTGAAAAATATATGGCTCAGACTTTCATGGCAGAACGGCCAGCTGCTTGTTGGGACATCAAACAAAGCACAAACTCTACAGCTGCAGCAGTAATTCTCAGGGGTCTCCATAAAAACTATACACATTAACCCTGGTGATGGCATGGAGATCCCTGGTGATGGCACGGAGACTCCTGGGGATGGCACGGAGACCCCTGGTGACGGCATGGAGATCCCTGGAGATGGCATAGAGATCCCTGGTGATCATCACAGACACGCCTCTCTTGGACATCTGCTGATAAACACTGCAGTTCTGACAGTCAAGTGACATACTACACCAGGCGTGCAACCAGTCAACGTCTCGCTACATCTTCCTTTCCCAGGGAAATATAGCACTTTCGGAGGAGCAGTCAGTCGGCCAATATGTGGCGAGTGCTGCAACCTCGAGACCATAAAGTGCTATAGTCTTTTAGTAATGGAGTTTTATATATATATATATTTGAAAATAAAAACATCAAATCTTCAGGCTCTTAATTGGAAACATAAGATGAGGTTCTAGTGACCAATAAACACAAAAATAACAGAGATTAGAATTCAAGACCTCACAGCTGTTTCCTAGAAGAGAGAGTTAAATACAGAGGAACTCTGAGGGGGAAGAAGGTAAAGGAGAGGCAGAAGTGAAATAGAGAGGGAGTGATAGACAGAAAGGAAAATAGAAAAGCAACTTTCTAAAACAATTGTTTCTGTTGTGTATTTAACCTATTTCAAAGCATTAAGATGACTCCCTGTGTCTGTCTAAGCATCTGTCATCATTCTACTCTACAGCAGTGTCCAAGGACCTGGCCGCGGTTGGGGCTCTATCCTCCAGTGAGAGATTACAAGCAAACAAGACTGAAACCCTGAACTCCACAACCACAACTTACAATTCAACACACATCCTGACCCCATTTCTTATCTACACATAAAATATATTTTAAAATCAGACTTTCCAGGGTTAAGTTAAAATGAAATTATTAAATTTTTATTTAAATTTTAAAAAAATATATTTAAAAACTCAGGAAAAAACATTAACAGGCGACAAGAAGCAATTACATTAACAAACACATAAAACAAAAACTGCCACAGTTAATTAATTACAGTCAACAGAAAACACTTCAATGGATTCCACACTCAGGGTAAAAGTGACATTCTTCAGGAAAAATACCATGAAAAAAATGACAGGTTTCAGTCTATAAGCGGAATGAAGAAATTGTGGTTCTATCTCAGACTGTCATCTTCCTCCACCCCAACTCTCATATACAAAAAAATAATAATACACACAACCTCAAAAGTTCATTGTACAAGCTCTCCACATGGACTTTGTGTTTAAAAAAATCAGAAGGTGAAATCCTCTCTTTAAGCTAAACTGATTACATAATTGTTCTTATCAGCCATTTGTTTTCTTAATTTGTGACATTTCGTGATTTAAAAAAAAAAAACTGTTTAAAACTGCTAATCTCAAGCTGACCATAACTCTGGTATAATCAGTTGGGTGTGGCTGCCGAGGTGCTGGCAGCTGGGGTTCGTGTCTGCGCCAGTTTTTGCTTCAGAAGGGCCGGGTCCTCAATGATGGCCGTGGTCACATTGAGCTCAGTCAGGTGCTTGATGACCTCGTCGTCTGTGCGGGTCAGTTTCTCTGAGGTCCTGGTCATGAACTCGCTGGACCGAGTGGTGACCTCATGCTATTTGGTCAAGGATAGAGAGATTTAGTGAGACCAAGTGTTGACAACAACAACAGGAGCATATTTAAAAACAACTGGGATGTGATGCTAATGCCACTATCTTCTTCTTCTTCTTCTGCTTAGCATTCATCCACTGTAAACTCTGGCACAAAGTTCTAGTTGTTCATCCATCTCTGGACTTTAGGCTTGTCCCAGAACTTGAATTTTGCATGCAAATCTATTTTACAGACTGGTTTATTTGAATGCAGACTGTTAGTTCCTTATTTCTCAGGTGGAAGCATTCCGACTTCGAAGGAAGCACCCCTAATCATGGGGGGGGGGGGGGGGGGGGGGGGCTCATTATCTTTTTGCCCTCACAATGGGCAGCCAGAATCCACACAGGGAGACCCTAATCCCACCATTAATCATGCCAACCACACTATGACAGATGCCAAATCTACTATGACAGATGCCAACCCTGCTATGGTAGATTCCAACCACACTATGACAGAAACTCGTTATGATAGATACAAACACTATCTTCCTCTTCTTCTTCTCTTCCACCTCATCGAAGTGTCAGGGGGAGATGTAACATTCGTTGATGAGCTCTGTCAAGAGCACTATTAAGACTGATGTTAATTTCTGTAAGGCTGTTCTTAATGCCATCACTCCATATTTTCCGAGGTCTTTCACTATAACCATAGAAAAGTTTTAGCGTGGCTCGCTGTGCCAGATAGTACCAGGGCATTCTTGTTAGGTGTCCAAACCACTTCATTTGTTGTTCTTTGATGACCTGTAAGACTGGCTTTATTCCTAGCATTCGTCTGATTTCGTGATCTGTCTTTCCTTGAAACTCCTGCAGCTCTTCTAAGACATTTCATCTGTTGTCACAACTTTACATTCATTGCAGGATGTAAGTGTCCATGTTTGGCACTGATAGCATAGTGTTGGCCACCCCCCCCCCCCCCCCCCCCAAAATCTGATATGATTCACTTTAGTACTAAGGGTATCTGCTAGTGTGTCAACAGGGAAGATAGTTGCCTCATTACTTGATTAGCTTTGACACATCTCGAGCTAATTTCTCTGTCCAGTTCTCCGTGAGATGTAAAAATTGCTCCCGAATACTTAAATTCCTCTGTTTGTCTTAAGATGTTGTTTTTTAATTGTATTTCTGAATTGTCGATCTGTCTTCCTATCACCACTGTCTCTGTCTTCATAGTGTTTATTTTCCTATTATATTCCTTCCCTTTGTTACAAATTTAATTTAGATGGTTCTGTAGGCATTCTGTACTTTAAGCTATGAGTACCTGGTCGTCGGCGAATAGTAATTCTGTGATAACTTCTTCATGATTAAAGTTCGTTTCCTTACGACACAACTCAACTATCCAAGAGAGAAAACCAAATCAATTCTTTTGAACAATTATTTTACAATTATCTCCCTTTATTAAGCACTAATTGTTTTAACATTTCCCGCCATCACATTTGAAATTGCATACTGTTCAGTACTCAATCAGTGCACTAACACGTTGGGTGCCTGAAGAAACCAGGGAGGAAATCGCGGGGGAGGGGGGGGGGGGGGGCAGGGTGTTTAAAAATATAGTGAGGGAAGAACAGAAATATCTCAACCTGGTAAACATCCCTCACAGATTTGTCTAAAAGTCTGCGACAGACAAATTAAAAACACAGAAAAGCTGGCAACACAGACTCAAGATAAGTAAAAGCAGAGCTCTAGGAAAGTGCCTTTGTATTAAATGATTACCTAAATGTAAAACAAAACATCGCAAACAGCAACACAAATGTTAACTCGGTTTGTAACTGCTGTTAACAGTGTAACACAAAAACCAACTATCAGCTACAAAAAGGACTCAAAAGAAAATTTAAGAACCTTATCAAGCGACCATAAATGGCGCTACACGGCCCACAAACATGATAATGGAAGATGGTTGCTGTATATGTGCTTTTGTCTTTGGACACAATATGTGCCAAGGTCCCAATTTCTTCCACAATGTGGTATTGATACCAGCTTCTGAATACCAGGGGAGCTGTCTTAATACTGTCATAAGTGGGAACAGTAGAGCATCACACTAGCTACTGTTCTGTGACCAGTTCTCTTTCACCCTTTCCAACCAAATCTTCAATCTCAAACTGACAGCCAAAAGGCAGGCAACTATTGTATGACTTTTCTATGACTTGTCCAAGTGCTGCCATGGATATCCAGTCAGGCAACTATTCTATGACTTGTCCAAATGTTGCCATGGATAGCCAGTCAGGCAACTATTCTATGACTTGTCCAAGTGTTGCCATGGATAGCCAGTCAGGCAACTATTCTATGACTTGTCCAAATGTTGCCATGGATAGCCAGTCAGGCAACTATTCTATGACTTGTCCAAATGTTGCCATGGATAGCCAGTCAGGCAACTATTCTATGACTTGTCCAAATGTTGCCATGGATAGCTAGTCAGGCAACTATTTTATGACTTGTCCAAGTGTTGCCATGGATAGCCAGTCAGGCAACTATTCTATGATTGTCCAAATGTTGCCATGGATAGCCAGTCAGGCAACTATTCTATGACTTGTCCAAAAGTGTTGCCATGGATAGCCAGTCAGGTAACTATTTTATGACTTGTCCAAATGTTGCCATGGATAGCCAGTCAGGCAACTATTCTATGACTTGTCCAAAAGTGTTGCCATGGATAGCCAGTCAGGCAACTATTTTATGACTTGTCCAAATGTTGCCATGTATAGCCAGTCAGGCAACTATTCTATGACTTGTGCAAATGTTGACATGGATAGCCAGTCAGGCAACTATTTTATGACTTGCCCAAATGTTGCCATGGATAGCCAGTCAGGCAACTATTTTATGACTTGTCCAAGTGTTGATATGGATAGCTAGTCAGGCAACTATTCTATGACTTGTCCAAAAGTGTTGCCATAGATAGCCAGTCAGGCAACTATTCTATGACTTGTCCAAATGTTGCCAAAGATAGCTAGTCAGGCAACTATTTTATTACTTGTCCGAGTGTTGACATGGATAGCCAAAAGTCAGGCAACCATTTTATGACTTGTCCGAGTGTTGACATGGATAGCCAGTCGGGCAACTATTTTATGACTTGTCCAAATGTTGCAAAGAAAAACTACAAGCAATTATTTTTTGACATGTCCAAGTGTTGACATGGATAGCCAAAAGTCAGGCAACTTTTTCATGATGAGTCAAAGTCAGGTCTATTTTATGACTATACACAATTTTTGTGCCATGAAACAGCCTACCTAGCAAAGGAAACAACTCAAGTGCCGAGTTCTCAGGGTAATCAAGGAACAGTAACGGAATGTCGTGTGTGGACCAATATCTGAGTCAACTTGTGTAAAGCAAACAAAAGTTTTAAAAAAAAGAAAACAAAACAAACAAAAATTATGAAACCAACTCCAAATAATAAATGTACACTAATATTCATGTGCCTACTACAAACTACATTCACAATACTAAAGAACTGCAGTAATTCCCTAATTCAAAGCTGACATATTAACATATACAAACAACTCCATTTAAACCGAGTGGCTCTAAACCTTCCTAATGAGGCGACATTTTAATACAGTTCCTCACTTTGTGGGAACCCCAACCATACAATTATTTTTGTTGTTACTTCATAACTTCAATAAATTTGTGTTTTATGATGGTCTTTGGCGACCCCTAAAATGGGTCATTCGACACACAAAAGAGTAATTCGACCGACAGGTTGAGAACCACTGATTTAGTCACCAAAGGTGTTGGTTACTAAGAAAATATGAAAAGTCACTGTAGATTCAAACACAATAAAAACTGGACCAACAGTACTGGTCAGAAGGACAAGCAGCTCCACCAAATAAAACTATGGCGCTGAGAGAAACTAAGCATCTCTGACTGAACAGTTAAGAACACTGGGCTCCCACACGGGAAACCCAAGTTCAAATCCTCAGTAAGGTTGCAGATTGTCTTCCACTGGGAGCAAAAACAAAATCTTAACCTTCACAGTCCAATGTGACAGCATTAGCCAACGGCCCGAAAACTTGAGGCTTAAAGACCCCACTGCCACCACCACCACTAAAGTGGACATACAGGCAGAAATGAGAGTTCTACAGTGACAAATGTGAGAAACTCATAATGAACTTTAAATTCAGATAGTTGCAGGACAGTTAATGAGGAAGAGGATATCTAAAAATGCAGAAGCATTTACTGTAGGTTACTCTAATTTATTTTTCTGCTGAATAATTAAACCGAAAGAAACATAAGATGTCTAGGGAACTACAAGCAACAACAGAATTAGCTTACAATAGGAGCAATTAGGGTTTACAACCAAACAAGACATTCCTGCCTTGTCTAGGTTAGTTGCTTTGTATTTCACTGCACATGAATCTAGAACTCTGCACTCCAGCAGAACAATGTTCAGATCTAATGAAATCATTTCTGAATTGATCATGCATGGATGAAACAACTTCACATCGATATATGCTACATGACTGATCTTAAATTTATCCTTATTCTGTCTATACGCAAGCTTGTTCGGGTTTTGCTTGGGCTGAGAGAGAAATCAAAGCTGCCTGTGCTTCTCATTTCCCAAGATCGCTCACTAAATGTTCAATCTATCAGATAGAAATCACTTGCTTACTGTCCTGTCAATGCTATGTATTCTGAGCTGGGCAAAAGAAGTCTTCACTGGCCCCTGCTCTTAACAATTCTCTTTAGCTCAGGAAAGTTCAAACTCCAGTGTTCTTGCATGTCTGTGTGATGCAGTCATTACCTTAATACCCCTTCTCCTCATCTTGTCATGAACAGTATCCTCCAATATTTACAACAGTTGACAGCCTTGTCTTAAACTGTGACCCAGGCACATGCCATCTTAGGTGGGACTAGAGAATCTAATAAAACAACAAACTAACAAAGACACAACCTGTGTACTTGAAAACAGGTTCCATAGACACAGACATCCACTATGTGACTAACCTCTCTGTGTGCACACACAAAACATACAAGAATATGAAAGAAAAACAAAGCTTATACTGCAGACAGGACAAAGACAAGACAACCAAGAGAGGGATGTTAACCGTAGTGAGACATTTTCTTTGTTCTTAACTGCCTCCCCTCACCTGGGTTTCCCTGATAACATCAGTGACATTAGCATCTTCGGGCAGTCCGTTGACAACTACATGGGGAAATAAAAACAACAAATGTTGATTCAGCTAAAGCTACGGTAATTTCAGTACACCAGAGTGAGAGAGCATCATTTTTACCAACACACACACACCCAAAATTGCAGTTTCAATATTACACTTTTTCACAGCTCTAAGTTTAGATTTTTTTCTCTTCTGCAATTTTCATCATTGAGTTGAAAATATATTTCTAAAACAACATTCAAAGTATACTCCAATCAGTGAAGTCCTCTGTCGGGTCAGAAGGAAATTTCTGAGACAAGGTCCACAGTACACTCGAAATAATAACAATATCCACTCTCAACTTTAAGATGTTTCTGAAACAATGTTTAAAGTTTATTCTAACCAGTGATATCCACTCTCAGGTTTATGATATTTCTAAAACAAGCGATAGCAAGTACAAGCAAACTGTTGTTGTTTGCCTCAGCTACTCAGTGTATATACAGCCTATATGAGTGGTCTCACCTATCCACAACCTCTCAGAGTAGTTTCAGTGTATCCACAACCTATCAGAGTAGTCTCAGTGTATCCACAACCTATCAGAGTAGTCTCAGTGTATCCACAACCTCTCAGAGTAGTTTCAGTGTATCCACAACCTATCAGAGTAGTCTCAGTGTATCCACAACCTCTCAGAGTAGTCTCAGTGTATCCACAACCTATAAGAGTAGTCTCACCTATCCACAATCTCTAAGAGTGGTCTCAGTGTATCCACAAACTATAAGAGTGGTCTAAGCGTATCCACAACCTATAAAAGTGGTCTCAGCGTATCCACAATCTATAAGAGTGGTCTCAGCATATCCACAGCCTCTAAGAATATCTCAGTGTATCCACAATGTATAAGAATGGTCTCAGCATATCCAGTCTATAAGAGTGGTCTCAGTGTATCCACAACCTATAAGAGTTCTCAGCATATCCATAGCCTATAAGAGTGTTCTCAGCATATCCACAGCCTATAAGAGTGTTCTCAGCATATCCACAGCCTATAAGAGTGGTCTCAGTGTATCCACAACCTCTAGGGGTGGTCTCAGCGTATCCACAACCTATTAGAGTGGTCTCAGTGTATCCACAACCTCTAAGGGTGGTCTCAGCATATCCTCTCTCTCATGTTTCTGTATCTATGACAAGGGTTTTCATATCTGGGTTTCAGACATCTGTAACAGCACATGGGGTCTTCCGGTTGGTCTCTTCCTTGTGGCTGGTTCTCTGCATATACAAAAGATAACCTGGCAGTCTTGAAAGTTGGTCATCAGTATTCTTGTTCTCTGTTTGAGCTTAAAAGGACAGTAAGCACACTGTGCTTTGGTTTACATCTAGACTATGATATATGCACCGTCCACACACCAAATTTCACCAAATTGCTAATTAGACACCTTTCATGGCATGCTTGTTGGGGAGTGCCCCCAAAATGGGGCTCAGAACCCTAACAGGGAAATCAACATCATCATAACACCAAAGGGACACTGAGTATATATTATATTAATTCCATAAAACTGGTATTTCTCTTGTTCATGGTTGTCGTGACATCAACACAAAAAAGTCTAGTTATTTCTGTTGTATGCTGCTGTAATTACGATTTAGTGGAGACTCAGATTTCTCTGCTGGACACTGGTCAGGCCATACTTCTTCTGCAAGATGTCTGGCACTCTGTTCTGCCTGCCTGTCCATGTGTGGCCGCACATGACAAACACGCTCAAACACACTTATCTACAATGAAAAATGCCACCTATGTTTTCTACCAGTGAAGCTCAAACACACTTATCTACAATGAAAAATGCCACCTATGTTTTCTACCAGTGAAGCTCAAACACACTTATCTACAATGAGAAATTCCACCTATGTTTCCTACCAGTGAAGTCAAACACACCTATCTACAATGAGAAATGTCACCTATGTTTCCTACCAGTGAAGCTCAAACACACCTATCTACAATGAGAAATGCCACCTGTTCCCTACCGGTGAAGCTCAAACACACTTATCTACAATGAGAAATGCCACCTATACTCCCTACCAGTGAAGCTCAAACACACTTATCTACAATGAGAAATGCCACCTATACTCCCTAATAGTGAAGCTCAAACACACTTATCTACAATGAGAAATGCCACCTATGCTCCCTACAAGTGAAGCTCAAACACACTTATCTATAATGAGAAATGCCACCTATACTCCCTACCAGTGAAGCTCAAACACACTTATCTACAATGAGAAATGCCACCTATACTCCCTACCAGTGAATCTCAAACACACTTATCTACAATGAGAAATGCCACCTATAATCCCTACCGGTGAAGCTCAAACACACCCATCTACAATGAGAAATGCCACCTATGTTCCCTACCAGTGAAGCTCAAACACACCTATCTATAATGAGAAATGCCACCTATACTCCCTACCAGTGAAGCTCAAACACACTTATCTACAATGAGAAATGCCACCTATGCTCCCTACCGGTGCAGCTCAAACACACTTATCTACAATGAGAAATGCCACCTATGCTCCCTACAAGTGAATCTCAAACACACTTATCTACAATGAGAAATGCCACCTATGCTCCCTACAAGTGAATCTCAAACACACCCATCTACAATGAGAAATGCCACCTATGCTCCCTACCAGTGAATCTCAAACACACCCATCTACAATGAGAAATGCCACCTATGCTCCCTACCGGTGAATCTCAAACACACCAATCTACAATGAGAAATGCCACTTATGTTCCCTACCGGTGAATCTCAAACACACTTATCTACAATGAGAAAAGGATACCTGTAATGATTTGTTGACCATCATGGATAGCTGATCCGACAGTCTCTGACACTGTGCTTGTGGCAGTTCTGGTGACTGTTCTCACTGACGTTACAATCGTGTTGTTCTCACTCTCAGCTCTACAATTCAGTTGGGCAGAAAAACAGAAGATTAAATACAAACAGATAACAAGATAGTGTTTCATAAACAATGTATTACTACAGAACTGACAAGTCTGCACAGTGCAGGGTCTTCTCAGCCTATGGCTGAGTTTCAATCTGACTAACAGGTCATAAATTAAATTTATATTTTCAAACACTATTTTTATTCAAGCAGGTTGAAAAAAAACTGTACACAAAACATTCAACATATGTACATCTAATTACTGTACATAATTTACCCTAGCCTTTAGTTTTGGGAACCTTTTGACCCCAACCAATGTACTCATCTATCAATAGCCACTATATTATTTGTATACTTATAAAACCTGTCGTCACTGGTGTAAATGGTTCTAAGTGGCATAGGTCTAAGTCGAGGAGAAAGTGTAGTGTGTCTGTTTACTTGCAGACTATCAGGGACAGTTGGTTGATTAGTGAACAATTATTTGGAGGTGCCGTTATACAGATGAATGATGAGAAAACTCTGGATATATAAGACACGTAATGAGGACGCCTTGACAGAAATTGACTCAGCAAGAGAACTGATATCAGAAAGAGACATTCTACAGTCTGACATGATGACATGGAGGATCATCTGTGTCAGAACTGACTGAAAGTACACGAGACAGGGGGTAGTGGATAGACATGACTAGCAACGCCACACTGCAAGGACTTTAAGAAGAAGACTTGTAGACTTCTACTGTCTTTGACACAATCCCTTATTACAAGTTAAACTGTTACGGCAGGGTTTCCCAGTTACCTGAGAATTGCAGTTCAGTGTTCTTTCTGAAGGTCTGCCACAGACCCTACAATTTGTAATAGTTATACTGAAGAATGTATTTTAATTTATAAATATTTGATTTGCAACAAAGAAGACTGCATTCTAAAATTATTATTTTTTTGGGGTGTGTATCAAGCACCCTTTATAGGTTTTCAGGTGTCAGCAGACCCTCAAGCGAGGAACCCCTGTACGGGATTGGTGTCATGGCCACCAGGTCCCGAAATGAGTCGATCATAAAACCAACCCGGGAAAGTAATGCAAACAAAAGTGAGGAACTATGAAGCTGACAACACAGACTCATTAAACCCTGGCCTAGTAGATGCAAAACAGTTCGCTGTATGCAACTACTAGAACATGTGTTCTAGAACAATTACTTCACTGAAATGCCTGCTAGTGCATCAGCTTTCCCAAGTCTGTGAATGCCTAAAAACACTTATCTATCAGCATTTATACACCTAGAAATACAGAAAGAGAGGTCACATCTTAAATGTACACTAAATTCTTCTTGTTATAATAATGTAATCCAAACTGTTCTTGCAATGTCCTTACAAGAATCCAGGATGTAAGCAGCTGGACTGGACAGCTTGTGGAAACCCCCAAACAGATCTCTGTGGGTGTCTGTGGACCAATGTTCAGTCTCCAGCTGGTAAAGGCAGTTCTATAGAACATTTCAGCTTGTGGAAACCCCCAAAGAGATCTGTGTGGGTGTCTGTGAACCAATGTTCAGTCTCCAGCTGGTAAAGGCAGTTGTATAGAACATTTCAGCTTGTGGAAACCCCCAAAGAGATCTCTGTGGGTGTGTGTAAATCAATGTTCAGTCTCCAGCTGGTAAAGGCAGTTTTATAGAACATTTCAGCTGTTTATTCTTGAGATTATCTTGAAGAATGATTGTTTACAATGGAGAAAGAAGAAAGCAACATCAAACTGTAAGCTAACTATGTAGGTTTCAAAGACCCATTTGTGCAAAACATCCTTTGAAGATCAAACGTACAAGACAAACATACAATCCTAGAAAAAAAAAAAAATTAAGTGGTTTAGATAAAATACAATCCTAGAAAAAAATAACGAATTAAGTGGTTCAGACAGAATACAATCCTAGAAAGAAAAAAAAAAGAATTAGGTGGTTTAGATAAAATACAATCTGAGAATAAAATAAAGAATTAAGTGGTTCCGCAAAAATAACCATCCTGAAAAGAGGGGGGGGGGGGGGGGGGGGGGGAGGGATCCAGTAATTCTTGGAAAAGGATACAATTATTTTAGAGGCAATGTAATCCTAGAAAAAGGCATCCAATTACTGAAAAATAAAGATACTCCTGATAATTTTCACAATCTAGAGGTTCAGTAAGTAGTATAATCCTGGACAATTTCAGAAGCAAGAGGTTCAGTAAGTACTATAATCCTGGAAAATTTCAGAAGCAAGAGGTTCAGCAAGTAGTATAATCCTGGAAAAGGGAAGAAGCAAGAGGTTCAGTAAGCAGTAAAATCCTTGAAAATTACAGAAGCAAGAGGTTCACTAAGTAATATAATCCTGGAAAAAGGAAGAAGCAAGAGGTTCAGTAAGTAGTATAATCCTGGAACATTTCAGAAGCAAGAGGTTCAGTAAGTAGTATAATCCTGGAAAAAGGAAGAAGCAAGCTGTAGAGAAAGTAACTCACATGACATCTCTGACACTGTCGACAGTAATATCTCCCGAGATCACTGAAGAATCCATTGGAGAATCGTCAACGCTGGTTAAAGTTGCATCAGCCTCACTGTCGACGGTAACGTATGACAATTTGTTTGGGGGGACCAATGGGAAAATTATAATAACATAGCTGGCTGTCAAGTCTGATACACAAAAAGGGTTGATAATGGGAGGAGAAGCTCTCGGGGGCACCATATTTTCAGGGTTATTTAGGCACATTTGCTAGAGTAGCTTTGAGTAAATATGGATGGTTGTGGGGGAAATGATATGTACTCCTGGGTTAGTGTGTTAGATAAGCATATGTCAAATCAAAATATTGTGAAGAAAAAGTTATGTTTGTTTATCCCCTTCTGGACTTTAGTCTTGCTCCAGAATTAGAGTTTTGTATGTACATCCATTTTTACAGATCTAGCTTACTTTTATGCTGAGGCAGGTGCTATCCAGCTTCAAAGGGAAAAGCCCTAATGAGTTACCTTTTAGGCCTTCCTTTTAAAAGGACTATTCTTTATTCCCCACAATGGAGTCCTGGAACCCCCAAAGGAGATATGTGAATATGATATATGAGAATATGTTATATGAGAATATGTTATAGGAGAATATGATATATAAGGATCAGTAAAAGGGGATATGTTATGTGTGGATGTTATACAAGCAAGCAGATAGTGGCAGTTTCTGAACAATTCTCTGATCACTGCTTTTAGACTCAACCCCACCCAAATGCCAACAATTCTCACAACTGCCTGAAGTAGCAACCTCCGTTATTTATGATGTGTGGCTTGCATATGTGAAGGCCTGATGTTTCTCACCCGTACATCGGTATACACCATGCAACTACCTTACTTTTTTTTTAAATGTTATTTGAGCCTGATTTGTGTGACAAGCAGAGTTTTTGCATAACAAGGATGGGTATATTAGTAAACAGTTTTCACATTACATGGACTCATATTAGCCTGGTGAACAGTTTTGATGTGAAATGAATTTTTAATAAGTAGAGGTTTAACATTACATGGACTCATATTATCTTAGCCTGGTAAACAGAGTTTTGATGTGAAATGATTTATTAGTAAATAGAGTTTTAGCATTACATGGACTCATATATTATCTTAGCCCGGTAAACAGAGTTTTGATGTGAAATGATTTATTGGTAAATAGAGTTTTAGCATTACATGGACTCATATTATCTTAGCCTGGTAAACAGAGTTTTGATGTGAAATTATTTATTAGTAAGGAGAGGTTGAGCATTACATGGACTCAAATATTATCTTAGCCTGGTAAAGTTTTGATGTGAAATGATTTATTAGTAAGCAGAGTTTTAGCATTACATGAACTCATATATTATCTTAGCCTGGTAAACAGAGTTTTGATGTGAAATGATTTATTAGTAAGCAGAGTTTTAGCATTACATGGACTCATATATTATCTTAGCCTGGTAAACAGAGTTTTGATGTGAAATTATTTATTAGTAAGTAGAGGTTGAGCATTACATGGTCTTATGTTATCTTAACCTGGTTAGTAGAGGTTTGGCATGAAAAGAAAGGATATATCAGTAAGCAGAGCTCTGGTAAAACATGGTCTGATTCATTAGTAAGGCAGAGTTTTAGGGCACAACCAATTCATATTACAGTAAGCAAAGTTTCTTTGTAACACAGAAAAATATAATAATAAGCAGAGTTTCTTTGTAACACAGAAAAATATAATAATAAGCAGAGTTTCTTTGTAACACAGAAAAATATAATAATAAGCAAAGTTTCTTTGTAACACAGAAAAATATAATAATAAGCAGAGTTTCTTTGTAACACAGAAAAATATAATAATAAGCAGAGTTTCTTTGTAACACAGAAAAATATAATAATAAGCAAAGTTTCTTTGTAACACAGAAAAATATAATAATAAGCAGAGTTTCTTTGTAACACAGAAAAATATAATAATAAGCAGAGTTTCTTTGTAACACAGAAAAATATAATAATAAGCAGAGTTTCTTTGTAACACAGAATAATATATTAGTAAGCAAAGTTTTGGAATAACGCGGACTGATTTATTAGTGACTAAGTTTTGGTATTACATAGAACAAGACACTAACTTAGCCAAATTCTTAAATAGAGCTTTAGAACTATTGTAGATGATATAGAAGCACAGCATGAGAAATAAATAGATACAGCTCAGGTACCCAAGTGTCCAACAGCATGAATAGGCTAATAAAATATAATAAAGACAAAAGACCAAGAAATGGATGCGTCTTTCAAATCAGAAACAGACATGACTATGAATGAATGCAGCATACAGCAACGTTTAATGACTTCAGAACTGACATCTTAGCACCGGCCATACCCAAAGATGCTCCGTCTCCTGCAACATGCTGATTCTACACCCCCCTAGGTGGATCCCCTTCTAATCCCTCATTCACACATTCTTGCACTGTAAATCATCTAACCTCATGTCTTCTATCAGTATTTGTTCATAAATGGTCTTCTGAATGTCTCATTTGTCCAGTTTAAGTACCTATCGCTTTTGAAGCAAAAAGAATCTGCTCATTCATTCTCTCCCACTCCTGCAGTATATCCAAGTGAGTTACTGTACTGATGATGGGCTGATGTTCGGTATCCACTGATGCCAATCTGTCTGATCCTCCTAAAGTACTAAATGAGAATTAGACAAAATCATGAACTTTTCAGATTCTTTTTTCCTCTTCTGCATTCACCCTTAAATGGGTGTCTGATATTTTGTGTTGTGGTTTACAGCTAGGCCAAAATATATGCGCCTTTCAGCCATACACATCAAATTTCAGCAAACCCTTAATCAGTTGCCTGTTATGGCATGCTTAATTTTTTTTTTCTCGTCTTCCCCCAAAAAGCAGCTCTGGAACCCACAATGGGAAAACATTAAAGGATGACGTACGGCTTTGTATTGGGAGCATGCTTGTATGAGGTAGTACAGAGAAACAGTGGCAGGCTATACAGATTTATGAAAACCTGGAGGACACAACCATGTGCAAACAGTGAAACCATGAAAGCACACTGGGTCTGTAAGCAGGAGAAAACAGTTAAACTGCAGCAGCCAAACATGAGCAAGGGAGCACACTCAAACATTACCCCTGTGGTGCTGCTTCACATGCCACCTGAAGTGTATGCATCAACAACAAAAACACCACAACAGAGCACACAAAGCTTGCTAAACATACTATGGTGTCTGCAATGTTTCCAAAATTAATATCTTTAGAGATGCAATCCAATGCACTTTTTGTGGAAGATTCTTCTAAGCGCGGGCTAGTCTTACTAGTCAATAGTTTATCTTGCTTTCGCCAACTGTTGTCATTCCTATGCCTCCCTATAGAACACTATTGTCTCAGAAGAAGGTAAGCGCCAACCAAATATTTTGATATATTTTAGCAGCAAATTCATTTTTTGATAAATTTAGAGCCAGTGGTAAATTCCACTACATCTCACGAGGTGGCTACAAAAGAAATTACACCAACCTATAACAAAGATCTAAAAAAAATCCCTTTTAACTGTACACATCATCATCATGTAGCAGGTCCTTTGCAAAATGTCATTCGCATCACGGCCTGCCTTGAAAGTAAATCAGTCTCTCGCCAGCTCTCCTGCCTTGTGCACTTTCATATCCAAGAATTTATTTATATCATTTGCCCATCTTCACATTGATCTACCACTGCCCGTTTTTCTTGGTACCATACCTTCTGCTATTATATTTTCTAATCCGCTGTGGCAGTTAATATGGCCAAAATATTTCAGCTTTCGAGATAGGGTGCTGTTTACTGGCCAATCTTCCATGATGTTCAGATCTTCTAGCACGTCAATATTTCTTCTCTTGTTTGTCCATGGTATTCTGACAATCTTCCTATAGCATTTCAGCGCAAAAGCCCTTGTACTACAAAACTCATTGTGTTCCATTATTTCACTGCAGGTATTATCATGGAAGTTGTAGACTAAGCGTTTAGTTGTCCCCTGTGCTTTTTATATTCCAGTGTAAGAATATCTGTAGCATACACATAACTAGGTACAGCAAACAATGGCAGGTCAAGATATCTGCAAAATATAGCTAGTGTCCTCATTGAAATTTACAATGGGGAAAAAGTTTCTTTAAATGTATGTGTAGTAGTTTAACTCTCTTTGTAATATCTAGCAGATTATGTCTGTACAAGTGCCTCGTGAAACGATTCTGTTTTCTTTAATTCTTCTATCTCAGCCAGCAATTCAATTAAACTACTGTTTATAAGCTAACACTTTAATCCAATTTGTTTCAGATCTGTTACCACAGTATTCCCAAAAATAAGACCTAATAGGATTTTTCTTGGATGTTTGTAACATAAGCCCTACACCAAACATAAGGCCTATTCAACACAGAGTGCCAGAAAGGTAGATTTTGTTTGTCCACAGACTTACACTACGGGCATATTGGATTATAAATCATGAATGTATAAATTATATTATTAATATTAATGCTTAAAATAAATATCAATTTTTGAATAATCATAGATTTTTGTAACTGGATATATGTATATTTTTGTCCTTGAAAAACAAATTAAAACTTTTATATATGAAAAAAATAAAACGTCCATGAAAATAAGTCTTAAGGCGTCTCTTGGAGCAAAAATTAAATAAGACCCAGTCCTATTTTCAGTGAGACAGGACAGAACAGATTTTATTTCACTTTAAGCCCTTCTAAACTGGACCTGGTTACCTTAAGGTAACAAGTTGTGTAGGACTGCAAACAGTTAAACAATGGTGTCTTTATATGTCAGAAACAATCAAAGCAAGCGTGCTTTTACAGCGACTTTTAAACACTAATCTACATGAGTACGTGATCAGAATTGCAAGATTTAATTAACTGAGGCGGGAGGGAACTTTTATAGACATAATAAACTAAAGGAAGGGGGGGAGGAGCTATGGTCCATTTCTACATGTTTTGGTATATTCGGAGGAACTTTGAGTGAAACTTCTCAGTACTGACAGCAGCAAGAGCCCTAACCCTCAATTAGCTCCCAACATGTGCATGCAAAAACATGGTATGTGAGGATGTACTCTCACAGACAAAGCAATAAATATGGGAAGGGTATATACACTGGGTTCTGTGCTCAAACTTGACAGCCATTTAGAAATACACAAAGCACTTGATTCATTCAATTATGAAAATTATACATTAAAAATATTCAATATTGTCTGATAAATTTCCTTTCATTATGTCTCAGGTAAGGTCTGTCATTTTTCCAAATCAAAAAACAATAACAATAATATTACAAGCAACATTTTGTGTAAATATCCAGTTTCTGCATTACAGAATTGGAACTGGGGCAAACTTACAGATGAACACATATTACAACATACACCATTAGCCAGATAGTCATCAAAAGCATCAGTGTTTCAATACAACTTTCCAGCATGGAAACAAACTGCAGCAAAGGTGACATGTTCCCAAAGGCCAAACAGGAAAATGGCGGTGAACTTGACTTGTTTAATACTACCACACACAACACCATTATAATGGTGATCTACAGAATTTCAACTTAACCAAGCAGATCAACATACATTATTAGTGTGATATGTTTACATGGTGATGATGATGATGATGATGCAGAGCAGGTAAATTATCTGTCAGTCAGTTACCATTAGCATGCCTAAACACTTGTTTTCCCCGTACAAACAAATATATATAGTGCTTGTAATAACTATTCTTTTTCTACTCAGCGTTCATTAGCTGTAAACTCCTGTGGAAATTTCTGGCTGGTTGTCTACGCCTGGCGTATGCGGACTGCTGGTTCCTCACCTCTATACCAAAAAATGACTCTGAAGGAAACACATGTAATTCGTCACTTTGTGCAACATTCCTTAGAGAGGGCTGTGGGTCTATTCTTTGTTCCCTCAAAATGGGGTCCTGGAACCCAGAGGGGGGGCAATTACTATTATATGTGTGGACATCTGACTGATCAAGGCTGAAGCTTTGGCTGTAATCATTGTTAAATTCAGAATGAGCTACGGGCTTAGGTGTAAAATGAACCATGAACATTTAGACATCATGATCATTTTTCGTCAGCTGATAAGTTATTTGTAAAGGTCATATAATGAAGTTGAAGAAAGGACAAAACAATTTCTAAACAGAAACAATACCAGGATATGTGCACTTTGATCTTACAACATTGCCTGCTTACCCGCGGGCTTCCTGCGATGGTTCTTCTGAGGCTGGGGTCACTTCTACTGTGGGCTGCCTGAGTACAGTGGCTCCACCTGTTGCTGCAGCTTCTTGTGGGGACTCTGGTGGTGGCCGCAGACCTTCAGCCAGCTCCAGTTGACACCGGGGAGCTGCGGTGCTTGTGGAGGTGGACAGAGTGATGCGAGAAAACTCTGAAGGTGACTGTAAGTAGAACCCTTGTCCATCTTTGGTGAAAACAAAAGATGAAATTCCGCTGCAGAGTTGAGAACAGAAGTCAGTCAGCAAGCAATCACAGAAGTTTGACAAGCTGTTGTTTAACACAATGCATCTCTATGTGGCTTCATGAAAGTATTTTGCAATGCAATCCTCCATGTTTGCCAGTCTCATTCCCATTTAGAAGAAGACCATTTTTGTGGTTTTCTAACTGCGGTGCCAGAGAGACACCATGGAAGAGACTGGCACCTCACCACATAAAATTCCCAAGTCAGCAGTGGATACATTTCAATCAACATCCATGTTTTTAAATCTAACAGAAAAGTTCCAACTTACTACATACACACCCCAGCTCAAACGCTGTAGCCTAGAATAAGGCCCTCACACAACACATCCCAGCTCATACGCTGTAGCCTAGAATGTATAAGGCCCTTACACAACACATCCCAGCTCATACGCTGTAGCCTAGAATGTATAAGGCCCTCACACAACACACCCCAGCTCATACGCTGTAGCCTTGAATGTATAAGGCGTTCACACAACACATCCCAGCTCATACGCTGTAGCCTACAATGTATAAGGCCCTCACACAACACATCCCAGCTCATACGTTGTAGCCTAGAATGTATAAGGCCCTCACACAACACATCCCAGCTCATACACTGTAGCCTAGAATGTATAAGGCCCTCACACAACACATCCCACCCCAGCTCAAACGCTGTAGCCTACAATGTATAAGGCCCTCACACAACACATCCCAGCTCATACACTGTAGCCTAGAATGTACAAGGCCCTCACACAACACATCCCAGCTCATACGCTGTAGCCTAGAATGTATAAGGCCCTCACACAACACATCCCAGCTCATACGCTGTAGCCTAGAATGTATAAGGCCCTCACACAACAAAAGTTTAAATCCCAACAAAAATTCGAAATAAAATTGAAAAAAAAAGGAAACATACTTGATGTCCTCCTTGCGGAGTGCTTGAGCTGATAACTGTCTCCTTAGAGTGGACACCGAATAGACTCGCAAGTCACCCGTGTTGGTCAAACAGGCAATATCAAATTCATTGTAGTTGTCCCCTGTTGCCAGATAACATTCAAAACAATGACCACCATTTATGAAATATTTTCGCAATGAAAGACAGACTATCAAATAAAATAATGTGTAGGCTGGATTTTGGGCTTTTTCTCTTTAGTTTCCTCCAAGCAGTTAGGTCCCTGAGGTTGTGACCTGCGTGACAGTGGACATCGAACAGTAAGGTCACCCTAGGTGGAGATTTTCATAAGGTTGTAAGGTTGGCAGGGAGGGAACCTAGTGACTTTCTGGCATTCTGTGATGACAGTGACATTCTGCACAAGGACTTGTTGCAGGATGAGCTACAGGTTCCAATCTTTGGTAAGGTATAAAAAAAACACCCTAACCTGAACTGTTCATAGAAACTGCTTCAATGTTGCAGCACTAAACCCTCGGGCTCAGTACAAATCTGTTCATACACTACCCTCGAGTGGTCTATGCAGGCAGTTGGAGGGTTCTGTCTCCCTCACCCCTTTCCACATACCTTTTATAATTAGTTCTAATGATTTCAAGGTACCCCTACAGGCTAGAGTTTATGCTAAATATATGGTGATACCACAATACCTTTAGAGACTAGATTTGATGGCTAAACTGTAACAGATTTGTGAGATAATTCCTCTCTACAGCAACCTTTGACAGATGGAAGATCTATACAATATTTAGACTAATGGAAGTAAGTAAACATACATAAAAAGATGATCTCTGCTACTACATCCCACATGTCATGTACAAACTTACTTAACAAATGATCTCTGTTACTACATCGCACAAGTCATGTACAAACTTACTTGAACAGATGGACTTTGTTACTACAGTACCACATATCAAGTACAAACATATTTAAACAGATGGACTTTGTTACTACAGTACCACATGTCAAGTACAAACATATTTAAACAGATGGACTTTGTTACTACAGTACCACATGTCAAGTACAAACTTAATTAACAGATGATCTCTGTTACTACATCACACATGTCAAGTACAAACTTACTTAAACAGATGGACTTTGTTACTACAGTACCACATGTCAAGTACAAACATATTTAAACAGATGGACTTTGTTACTACAGTACCACATGTCAAGTACAAACTTAATTAACAGATGATCTCTGTTACTACATCACACATGTCAAGTACAAACTTACTTTAACAGATTATCTCTGTTACTACATCCCACATGTCAAGTACAAACCTACTTAAACAGATGGACTTTGTTACTACAGTACCACATGTCAAGTACAAACCTACTTAAACAGATGGACTTTGTTACTACAGTACCACATGTCAAGTACAAACATACTTAAACGGATGGACTTTGTTACTACAGTCCCACATGTCAAGTACAAACCTACTTAAACAGATGGACTTTGTTACTACAGTACCACATGTCAAGTACAAACATACTTAAACGGATGGACTTTGTTACTACAGTCCCACATGTCAAGTACAAACATACTTAAACAGATGGACTTTGTTACTACAGTACCACATGTCAAGTACAAACATACTTAAACAGATGGACTTTGTTACTACAGTACCACATGTCAAGTACAAACATACTTAAACAGATGGACTTTGTTACTACAGTCAAGAAGTCTTAATTCTCACAGTGTAACTGAAGGTCATGCATTTGTTTCATGGATAGCATCATTCAGTCCATGCATGCAGCTTTTATGAAGATCCTGGGAATAGTTGCTGGAGCTATGGCATTTGTGCTTTGTGTGATACACAAAGGCAGTTCGCCAATGGGATAAACCCAGAGCTAAGAAGTTAACCCTCTCGACTTTTAATTTTTTTTAAACTTTTCATTGTCAGGTAGTCTCTTTTTCTTTTTCTTCGCGTTCACTAGCTGTAAACTCAAGCAGAAAATTCTAGCTGTTCACCAATCTTTCGAATTTAGTCTTGTTGAGAACTTGAGTGTTCTGCGTGCACATCTTTTTTACAGATATCTCGTTTTAATGCAGACTGTTAGTTCCTTGTCTCTCAGGTAGATCCACTCTGAATTCAAAGGAAGCCCCCAGTTAGTCGGCTCTTATGACACGCTTGTTGGGGCCATAGTGGGTCTATTCTTGTTTTCCAAACAATGGGGCCTGGGAACCCACACGGGGAAAGTACAGAATCATTTTCACATTACCTTGTCTCCTAAAGTTGACAAAGCTGATCTTCCTCAACCTAGCTCCATCAATGGCAGTAATTTTGTTCTTCCACCTCGGTTTCAGGGCGGGAAGGGTGAAGGTCTGAGTTTGAACACAGAACAAAAAATGCAAGCAGTTGTGAAAATAATTCTAACCGCAACAGTCTCCTACTTCGATACCTTAATATAAATTGACATCCACAAAAGTGACAGGTAATCTCATGTTTCTGTAATGTTAAATAACAGTGTTTCAACCCACAGGCTGTGAGAAATATCCAGTAAGGCCTTTATAATGTTCTGCGTAAATATGTAACGGTATACGATATGTACTTTTTCTCTTCTAGGATTGCAGTCTGTAGGATCAACACCCGAGGGATGAGAATTAAACAGGTGTGAATGCTGGAAACCCGCTCAATCCCATTAAACAGGTGTGAATGCTGGAAACCTGCTTAATCCCATTAAACAGGTGTCAATGCTGGAAACCTGCTCAATCCCAATAAACAGGTGTCAATGCTGGAAACCTGCTCAATCCCATTAAACAGGTGTGAATGCTGGACCCCTGCTCAATGCCATTAAACAGGTGTCAATGCTGGAAACCTGCTCAATCCCATTAAACAGGTGTCAATGCTGGAAACCTACTTAATCCCATTAAACAGGTGTGAATGCTGGAAACCTGCTCAATCCTTTTAAATAGGTATGAATCCTAGAAACCTGCTCAATCCCATTAAACAGGTATGAATCCTGGAAAATATAAATGTATCTTTAAAACGGCTACCTGTAATCCCATGTTATCCTTAAGTTAGACAAACCTGGTCAAAATATAAATGTACCTCTAAAATGGCCATCTGTAATCCCATGTTATCGTAAAGTTTTACAAATCTGGTAAAAATACAAATGTACCTCTAAATGGCTTCCTGTAATCCCATCGTAAAGTTATACAAACCATTAAAACACCATCTCTGATTCCAAAGGAAAATGACTGAAATTATGCTTATGGTACTTTTCTCTGCTTTTTTGAGGTAATTCTTTTCAAAACCAATGGACACTTCATATGGCAATAAAATATCCAATCAGTATCTTACAAAAGTAACCAAAAAGACTTCTATGTATTTTTAGTAATAAAGCAATGCAGAAATCACCTACTGCTTCAAAGGGTGAGCAAAGAATAAAAAGAAACTTCAGATATCCTGAAGACTGTTACCTTCAGCTGTTCTTCTGAACAGATGATAACTGAATGCTGACCCTCCATATCAGGAGCCTTGGCTCTCTCGTGGATGACTTCAAATGCTTCCGGCAGCACTGTGTTCTTGCTGTCTATAACTGCAATGCTGAGGACTGGGGCCCTGTGTCTCAGCTTGATCTCTTTGGCTAAGAGACACTGGACATAGTCTTCTGTGCGTTTGTCAGACGCTGGCACAGTGAGGCTGTACACAAAGATGTGGCCGCCGTTGGTTCCCACCCATAGAGATGGACTGTGGCTTGCACCTGGAGTTGAAATACAACACATCTGGTTTCTACAAGTCAACAATAAGCATACTTATAAAATAGTAAACAACATACAAACAAAGGCAAGACTAATACAGACACTGCTGTTCAAGAACAGTGGCTAATTTGGAATTTCTGGTGGAAAGATGTACAATGTAATTTGACACTGTGATGTGTATTTAGGTGAAAAGTATTCATGTGTGTGTGTGCTTCATCATGTTGATGTATCTCTGTAGTAATGAATCTGATGAGATGCAAAAAAAATATACCAGACAATAAACTGTGCTATGGAATGTTTGTGTCTGGAGGCTAAAAATAGGTATAACGTGAGGGTTTGGCTGATTTACAGAATTGGGGAAGTCCAAAGAATGAAAGACATGAGACTAATGTGGAAATGGTAAAACATGAGATTGTCGAATTCACGTTTGAACACGGAGTCTGGGGGAAATCGCTGACTAGTGAGGCATTCTGTGACAGCACCCCAGAGAGTTCAGATTTAAGCTCCATCCTGAGTTAAATGAAGTGAACGTTGATCCTGAATGGCTATTATGTGGTTGCAGTATAGCCACGTTGACATGTATCTGAGGACAATGGAGGTGTCCTACCAACTGTTAATTGTGCGGACTGTGTCGACCGTGGCGTGGCTGTATACCCAAAGGTGTGAGCAAGTGAACCTTGTCCAGATGGTGTAAGCAAGGTTGTTGATGTTTGTTGATGATATGATATTGAATGACATTAGTAAAGCTGGAACTGGCGACAACCATCATCAACTGTCCTTTGGAGACGTGGTAGTCTGTTGGAAGAGAAGTCTGCCTCATCTACTCTGGATCTGAACCCCTAGACAACGACCTGGGTTGTTTGTTTGTGAAAGGAAGTATAAGAGTGACCCAGTACAAAAGGAATACAGACAATCCTTTACAATGGGAGCCGGTCCTTTCTGAATATTACTGTACTACCTGAAGTTTACTACAGAAATCACAGAAGAGACAGAAGTGGTGTTGTGGACAAAATAACATTTCTGAACTACAGAACGGTCGTAGGTTGGGATTGATTATGTGACCGTCGATGAAGTTTAAATAGTCAAGAGGTATAATGTGAGACCAGGACAGGCAGTCGAGGGGCCTTAATTAAATCCTGGACAGACAGAAGTTCGTACTCTTTTCTGCCTCAAGCCAACATTTACCCCGAGGAAAATAACAAGTAGAACACAGCAGGTGAACATTGCCTGAAAGATCACTTAACGTTTTAGAAATTCACTTGTTTTATTTCACAAAGTGGGTAATCTTCGTGAAAGGAGACATTTGAGTGGACTGAGCATGTAAACCTTGCATGGGATAATATACATGACTTAGTTTCATCTGATTGACTATCGTTTGACGTGGGATTTGTTGATGTATGTAGCAAGCAAGGATTTTATAACTTTCAATGACAGAGATAAATTGCATAAGATGTTCATTTTATAAAATGAAGTTTTTGTCCATCTTATTCTGTTTTTTTTATCTTGGTGATGCATCTTCCATCTGATGTTATCCATGTGACAGAATACTTAAATTTCTGTACCTGTCCCAAAATACTTTATTACACATTTTTAAATAATTCTTTTCTTTGATACCACCATTACTTTTGTCTTCCCATTATTCAAACTGAGGCCCATTCTTCCACTTTCTAGCACTACAATGTCTATTATTTCATGTAGTTCTTTCTGACTGATGATATATATATATATATATATATATATATATATATATATATATATATATATATATATATATATATATATATATATATATATATATATATATATATATATATATATATATATATATATATATATATATATATATATAATGGAGAGCGACAAGAGCAAGACAGAGAGGAAGAAACGTGAGAGAGTGAAAGGAGGTGAAGAACCTTATCTTTGTGAAAATCATACCAATATTAGGACTGTAATACATGACAAATGAAAATAGAAAACAAAGGCCTCAGTCAGAAAACCAATCAAAGACAGTTTACAGAAGCAATCAATGAATTACTGGTGACAAAATGTTTCAGGTTTGTTCCTACCATTGACAATGAAAGTATCAGCAAAACACAGTGAGCGAACCATGGAAGTCATGGAATCATCAGCACCGCGAGCCTCCACCTGCCTCTCTTCAGGCTTACAGTCACCAGCAGCTGCTTCTGAGCCTGTGGCACCTGCTGCTGCGGCCGCTGCTGTTTCCTCAATGTGCTGTGTGTCTCTGGCGACAAAACCAAGAAATCACATACTTATCTCAAGCATACAGAAATAGCTTTCATACATGAAATTAGATTGACATTGCATCAGTTCTACAAAACCTACGTAACAAAACTGGTTAACGTTGCAGTAAATGAGAACTGTTTCATAACTCAGAGCAACAAATAAATGTTCAGCCTTCTCAAGCTGTGTTCTGTTACTGGATCTGTTCTTTCAGATCTTGTAGATAGAATGTCAGCATTTCCTCTATTCTTGATCTACTGTATTCTCATTATGTTTTTGTAACAAAGTTCAAAAGCTCTGAATCTGCTTCTTTTGTAGGTCTGCCTGAATATTATTTCTCCACCATCTGCCTTATAGTATATTTCCATTAAACTTTTGTGTACAAAGTTTGTGTCTGTCTGTTATCTGCCATTCTGTCTATATGCCGTAACCTTTGTAACACCTCAATTCATCACGACACATCTAATCCTCAGATTCAGATGGATTTAAACGGACAATGACTCTGGAAAGTTAAAGAACTTAAGAGATCTAGAACAAGAAACACACTGTCAGAAACATTAATCCTTACGCTCTATCATCTTTTTTGGGTCTGTCATCTTTGTGTTTCTTCTCAGAGCGTCGTCTGCGCAGTCGCCGGAAGGATTCACGAAGGGACTTCTTCAGAGATTTCCGGCGTGACATTGCTGTGTCAGACGTGGCAGAAAGGTCTACAAAGATATACCAAAATCACAATTTTAACTGGGAAAAACACAAGTGTGAGATTTAACACTTTAGAAACTATAAATGTTATGTTATCAAAATGGCTAATAGCAGCAGTGTCATTATTCTACGGTTGTGTTCTCTCCGATTATTCTGTTCCTTTATCATGGACTGCTATTTTGCGCCCATTTCTAACATAGGAAACTATGTGTTTTTTGTGGGAGCAGCATGTACTGTGGTTGTGCTATGTCGGGGCAGAATAATGAACAACAGATGTGGCAGCCACGACCACATGCCTTCGCAATGTTTTGACCCCAGAAGCCCAATATCCGAAAAGAGAGAATCGTGCAAACAGGGGACTGTAACTGCCTAGACAGCAAACATGATAAAAGCTGTCCTCAGAAACAATGTATCAACCATCTTTTTTAGTGGGAGGAATCGACAAATATGTTTAACTCGATGGCCATGGCTGAAACTATGAAGGTCAATCTAAACATTTCAGTATACAAGAACAATAAGACTGTCATTCTCACTGTTGTCTGCATTTACCACATTCTTGTGGCAGTGTAGACAGGGGGTCCTCAGCCTGCAAAAACAATACTTCTTCTTCTGTGCTTATAAAAACAATACAAATATTTCTTAACTGTGGAAGAAGAAAAAGAGTGTCTGAGCTCACCATTAGGGTTGAGTGTACATCTTGTGGCTACTTCCTTCTTCTGCGCGTAATCCAGAAGGGCAAATCCTTGACCAGTGCCAGCAGCCACCCTGTAGAGAATGAGCAGTTTGTGTTCAATCATGATCTCTTTTCATATGTGGAGACACATAGCACATGATAGGTACTCAAATAATACAATGGGCTGCACAAAACTACATGCTATGTGCAAGATTCAGACTTGTTCCCAAAACGACCTTGGCTCCCAGGTTGCACACAGCCTCAAATGGATACCAGGTACAGTCCTGGCAAGTATAGGCAGCCTGTATGATGTTGATCAAATCACACACCTAGTGCAGACTGGTCTAAAAAATACAAGTCTAGCCCTATATGCCCAATTTGCCTGAAGGCGTGGAAATGGATCCTTTACTTAACATTTTTTTTTAACTTTATGTGCAACACAGACTACTTTCTACTACTTTACTATTTCCCTTTCTCGCCACTTGGCAGCTCATTTTGCAACTTAACCCCAGGCTATTTTAACTGTTAAGTGTGTCCTGTTTAAAACTTTCTAAGAAGCTGAACGAGGGATTTTCCCCAGTGGTCAAGGCATCTGGGATTTGCTCCAGTGGTTGAGACACCTGGGATTTGCCCCAGTGGTCGAGGCACCTGGGATTTGCCCCAGTGGTCAAGGCACCTGGGATTTGCTCTAGTGGTTGAGGCACCTGGGATTTGCCCCAGTGGTCGAGGCACCTGGGATTTGCTCCAGTGGTTGAGGCCCTGGGATTTGCCCCAGTGGTCGAGGCACCTGGGATTTGCCCCAGTGGTCAAGGCACCTGGGATTTGCTCTAGTGGTTGAGGCACCTGGGATTTGCCCCAGTGGTCGAGGCACCTGGGATTTGCTCCAGTGGTTGAGGCCCTGGGATTTGCCACAGTGGTCAAGGCATCTGGGATTTGCTCCAGTGGTTGAGGCACCTGGGATTTGCCCCAGTGGTCGAGGCATCTGGGATTTGCTACAGTGGTTGAGGCACCTGGGATTTGCTTCAGTGGTTGAGGCACCTGGGATTTGCCCCAGTGGTCGAGGCACCTGGGATTTGCTCCAGTGGTTGAGGCATGTTGGATCTGCTACAGTGGTTGAGGCATCTGGGATTTGCCCTAGTGATCGAGGCACCTGGGATTTGCCCCAGTGGTCGAGGCATCTGGGATTTGCCCCAGTGGGGTAAACATGGCAATGGCTATTTTGCAGTGTAAATACAAGATCAAACTTTTACAAGAGACAAGATGAGGAATGAATAACACTCAATGCAATAATATTCACTTCTTTCTCTGCCTTCTATTATCCCACTGTAGCAAGGGCCCTCAACCAAACCACCTCAAGACCTTTGTTAGCATTCATTCATTGAATTATGCTGATTTTTTCTAGATGAGGTGATCAAACCTCATGCCGTTATAAAGGTCTCTGCTCTATTGGGCATTCATTCACCTGTCTGCTCAGTCTTCCAATTAACCAGCCTTCCTGAGGTACCTCTATTGTCTTTTCTTGGTTACATCTCCTATATTGAAGATGGTGCCTATGTGCTTCACCCCAAGGTACCCCCCCCCCTCCCCCACTTCCGACTCCCCCACGATGTCTAATTTTAATTTCCCTCTTCATTCTCTCTAGAACAATATTTGAGACGATATATCCACAAATAAATGGGTCATTCTATGTGCCACTGTAGATTTGTGCTTATTCTGCATTTGTCATTAAAAGGGTGGTGGTTAGCATGTGGTGTTGTGATTTACAGCTAGACTGCAACATCTGTGCCCTTCAGCCCACCACATTCAATTCCTGCAGTCTTAATTGGTCGTTTTTAACAATGTGCTCCTTAAGTGGCAGTGTGTATCTTCGTTTGTTACCTCTCTCAATGTGACCCAGACAAGGGGTCGGTGAAGTGAGCCCAGAGTCTTCAGCGTAAGGCCAATCACTTGATCACCCGACATTAAAAATATATGTTGCAGTGTTTGTATAAACAGTTCTAAGTGAACAAAAATTTCAGAATCCGGTGTAACGCTTGTCACTACCTACACAGGAAACACTCAACTTACAGCTGCCACTCCGAGTGCAGTGCCAGAGCAGTACAAGCTGCCGGGGGATCTAGCTGCATTAGGCAGGTGGGCTGGAACCCTGCTGCATACTTGAGGTCCCCAATCTTACAGCTCAATGCCTTGTGTCCTTTCCATACAAAGCCTTCATGGTCATTCATGATGTTCACCTTCACCTCCTGATTTCCACAATACAAGAAACAGATGTCAATAAGCACTCAGTTCAAATGATAAGAACAATGGTCTATAACAGTGCTATTCAACCAAGTTGACTCTGGTGTCAAAACACTGGAAGTGGATATCGCCACAGGCCAGAGCCCCAGCATAAAAAGACCATTAATACAATACGACTGGCAATGATCCGTGGGCTGCTTGCTACATCTCTGCAGGCCAGATCTGACCCACTAGCTGCCAGTTGAGAAACCCTGGCATATAATGTGGTGAGATTTCATTGAACATAATACAACATAATACTGTCTTCTGATGTCAGCAACCCCTATTCATGCTAAACAAAGTGTATTAGGTATATGGTTTTGCCGGGTTTTCTAAAGAGAAAAAAAACCCAGATTTGACCCGACAAAAAGCCCTAGCATGATTTTTCCTGGTTAAGGTCGCAGCTAGACAGACATATGTTGTTTGTACATTGAAACGTATGACATATGAACTGAATTATAAAGTAATGAATGTATAAAAAAAATATTATGTGCATCAATGCTTCAGAAAATAATATAATTGTTATATATAATTAAGTATCTGTAAAAATACCAAAGACCATTACCCTTACGTACTTGAGAAAAACATAAGATATCTCCCAAAATAAGTCTAAGGTATTTTTTGGAGTAAAACATGTATAGAAGACCTAGCCTTAGCTGTGGGGAAACATGGTATTACTATATTTTAAGACTCATCAGTCCTTGAGAGGTAACGTGGTCCAGATCACTTTTACTTCCCAGTTAAGGCAGAGTCAACCTCAGAGCCTAGGTCACTGAAAAGATCCCTGTCTTGGTGGAAATTTCTTCTTCTTTATGTAAACTCCAGCAGTTCTGATTCTATGTCCATTTTGGACTTTAGTCTTGTTACAATTGTATGCAAACTGTTGGTTCCTAGCCTCTCAGGCAGATGCATATTCATTTTACAGATCTGGCTTATTTGTACTCAAACTGTTGGTTCCTAGCCTCTCACGCAGATGCATATTCATTTTACAGATCTGGTTTTTTTTCTATGCAAACTGTTGGTTCCTAGCCTCTCAGGCAGATGCATATTCATTCTACAGATCTGGCTTATTTGTATGCAAACTGTTGGATCCTAGCCTCTCAGGCATATGCACTCTAACTTTGAGGGAAACATCATTAATTAGTCTCCCTTTATGACAAGTCTGTTAGGACAGTAGGTCCTTATCTTCAGCAGCCAGCACAGAGTTCCAATACTGACGGTACTGGTCACAATCTGGTTATATGTCCGTCTTGCCTTTCCTCTAAGTGTAGTGGGGCGGCCAGACCCTCTGGTTACACCCAGGTGCCTCATTCTCTCCAGGCCATAATAATTTTGCTTCTCTACTGATTCCATTCCTTGTTCCCAAAGGGCCTTGACCACATCTGCCTTGTCAAGTGTCAATTCACCACGTGGTGAACTTTTAACATTAGTGAACAGATCAAACACAAGCCTTACCTTGAGGTCCTGCTCTCGTTCCTGTCGCTCCATGTTGAAAATTAGCACCTGGCCCGCAGAGCCAGCGGCCACCAAGGTTTCACTAAGTGCACACAGGGCTAGTTTCTGAATGGCCAAACGAGGGTCATCGCTGTAAGGGTCAAAGGTTCCCACCTGCAATTAAAAGGCAGTCTTGAAATACAACCTCAACCAGAAACAACATCTGTTAATATATAGCCCCAGTTGTATCAGAGTAGTTACTAACTTATCACCTTTACTGAAGAGTGGAGTCCGAGATCTATTTCCCAATCCACTGTGAGGTAACATAGCCAGATGAGTTAGCTCAATCAGCTCAATCAATCAGAAGCTTTATACACTGTCCTAGTTGTTACTTTAACTGCTTTAGTTTCAGACAGTCAAGTCCCCTGTGTATGTTTGGAGGCATCAGTTCAGTCAATCCCCTGTGTATGTTTGGAGGCATCAGTTCAGTCAAGTTCCCTGTGTATGTTTCAAGGCATCAGTTTCAGACAGTCAAGTTCTCTGTGTATGTTCCATGGCATCAGTTTCAAACAGTCAAGTCCCCTGTGTATGTTCTGAGACATCAGTTTCAAACAGTCAAGTTCCCTGTGTATGTTCTGAGGCATCAGTTTCAGACAGTCAAGTCCCCTGTGTATGTTCCATGGCATCATTTTCAGACAATCAAGTTCACTGTGTATGTTCCACGGCATCAGTTGCAAACAGTCAAGTTCCCTGTGTATGTTCCAAGGCATCAGTTTCAAACAGTCAAGTTCCCTGTGTATGTTCTGAGGCATCAGTTTCAGACAGTCAAGTTCCCTGTGTATGCTGTGGGGCTTCAGTTTCAGACAGTCAGGTTGCATGTGTGTATTCCGAAACTTCGCTTTCAAACGGCCTCCTTCTAAAAAATTATAACACTCTTATCTGGATAGACAGAAAAGTGGCAACAGCAAAATATTTAATCTAAGTTTTATTCCTTAACTCTGAAACATAAATAAAACTCTTTGTTGCTCCAAGTCAACAACAATCTAACCTTGCGGAATGGTGGCCACTCCTCCTCCTCGGCACTTGGTGACTCAACATTGTTGACAGGAATCCCAAACACTGGGCAGGTGCTCAGCTTGTACATCAGGTGTAGACAGGAGGTGGAGGAATCCCAGAACCTCACAGTGCCATCCTCGTGTCTGTTGAACATTTCATGTTAGCAAAATTATCCACCAATGTAACAATCAATCTGAGACTGATCCCTGGAGTATAACAATCAATGAGACTATATCTACATTACGGTATAATAATCAATAAAACAAACTATTCCTACGTCATCAGTACAACAATATATCTAACAGAATGTACTAGAACATCATCAGTAAAACAGTATATCTAACAGAATGTCCTAGAACATCATCAGTGCAACAATATATCTAACAGAATGTCCTAGAACATCATCAGTGCAACAATATATCTAACCAGGGCTGCCAATGGGATTTTTTTGAAAAACCCAGCTTTTTTTAACAAAAACCCAAGCAATACATAGACAAAGAACAAGAAAACAAAATAAAAAACCCAGATTGTTAAAATTTACAAAATTTATAGTTACGAAACGAAACAATTACCACTTTTATATAAGGATATATTTTTTAAAAAAAAACCAGATTTCCCTGAGAACTCTGAAAAAAACCCAGATCTGGGGGGAAAAACCCATCATTGGCACCCCTGTATCTAACAGAATGTCCTAGAACATCATCAGTACAACAATATATCTAACAGAATGTCCTAGAACATTATCAGTACAACAATATATCTAACAGAATGTCCTAGAACATCATCAGTACAACAATATATCTAACAGAATGTCCTAGAACATCATCAGTACAACAATATATCTAACAGAATGTCCTAGAACATCATCAGTACAACAATATAACTAAGAAAATGTCCTAGAACATCATCAGTACAAAAAACGCCCACCAAGTTTAACTCTTTGAGTCCCAAGGAACGCATCATACGTTCATAGGTTACTGCCTAGTAGCCCAATGAACGCATGATGCGCCGATTTTACGTCTCCTCTGACTACACCTTAGGCCTGTGATGCTAAACCCTCTGGGACTCAAAGAGTTAATCATAGTGTCTTACATGACATACATTTATTTTAACCACACCCATGATAAGATAGTAATCTAATTACTTCTCCTGTGTCAAGTTTAACCCCATCTCTAATAAGATAGTAATCCAGTTATTTCTCATGTGTCAAATTTAACGGTATCTTCGATAAGACAGTCAACAAAAAATATAGCCCCAGCCTAAGGTCTTTTTTTTAACATGTCCAGTAAAGACTAGCACATAAATGCCTTTGAATACAAATGTTGTCAATGGGCTCTAAGAATATCATGCGTAAAGAAAAGAACAAATGCATCCATACTTCAAAAACTGAATACTGAAGAAGGTTGGCTATTAAAGACGATAAAACACAGAAAAATTAAATGTTTTGGTCCCTTAAAACGTCACGAAAGTTTAGAGAGAACAATAATGGAGGGGTATATGCCTGGGAAGAGAGGAGGGCCAAGGAGGAGATGAGAGCAGGATGTGGCGGATGATCTCCAGATGGGTGTATCGGACACGAGACATCTTGCTTGTGATCGAGAAGTTTTCCTGAGGCATGTTATGGGAGCAAAGTTCTGCAAAGGACCTGCTACTGACTGACTAAATGACTAACCAACATCTAAAACTATTTATGTTCCTCCACACAAACATTTCTGACCAACCTACCTACTTCGCCACAAACACAGAAATTATATATGATAACCAACCTACCCAGTTAGAAGTAGATCCTTAGTTAAAGGTGCTGCTGCCAAATTTTTGCCACCATTTATGGGCCACTCCTATATTCAGAAACAAAAAAAAAGAAGAAATGAGAAGAGAGGCACTAAGAACATTGTCTGCTAAATAGCAAATGTTATCTAGTATTCATGTAAGAAGGAAACCTTTAGTAACATTGTCACTGTGACACTGTCACAGTAACATTGCCACAGTAATTTGTTAACTTTGGCAGCATCAGGCAGCTCACCCATTATAACCAAACCACTGGCTACTTTAAACAACAAAAAAACCACAAAAATAACAAATCTGTTGGTTTACAGAGCTGTCCTTGTGGACATACCTACTGCAACTGGCACTATGGGAATTCCTGCACTGGCTGCTGGAGAAAGAGAAGGAGCACTTTGGGAACATCCTGGGTGCTGCTATGATGATGGTTCTGAACTCAACTTGCCTCTCCTCACGGGCCTCAATGATACACAGGCAACAGAACAGTTCAGGGTCTCCCATCTGGTGGCCAGTGTACTCCAAGAAACACATTTAATAAGGGGGTTGTATCTTTACCAGCCGGTGTCTGGCTAAGTCCATGTGTATGTAATGTCGGGTTTGATCTCAGCTGAGGGCGGTTTGGCAGCAGAACGTCTTGCGCTGCTTTCGACAGCGGTACCGAGAGCTGACCATTCAGAAGCAACGGCAAACTAGTGAGCAGAAAATTTGCCAAGAAAAACCAAACAATGCTGGGTTTAGTTCTGCAAGGTCTTGTAAAGGATACGCAACTTTTCTTTATCTTTTACTATGAAACTTTAGAAAGCAATCTTATTTGATTCTAATATTTGTAAATTATAACAGGTTTTTCAGTTTCTTATTTGATTCTAATATTTGTAAATTATAACAGGTTTTTCAGTTAAATAATAAAAAGACTGAGTCAAAAATAAAAGGGGGCCACAAATTGCTGGCTTACTGGGAGATACTGCAATAGGATCAACATGCATAATTATTATTAAAGCAGACATTGAAAAACTATTTTTCTACGGACATTTGCATTTGTCTCCGAAGATTTCTTAGCAAAATAATGATACACTGCAATGTTTCACTAGTCCAGGCTTAATATGTCTACTTTGCCAGACAGCTGTTATTCACTAGATAACACAGTGATCCAGCAGCGAATGTTAAATAGTGATCCAGAGAGAAGGCAAAAGGGATCAAGTGCCATAATGTCAAAAGTTGATCCAGGCTCACCTTCACAGATGAGACACTGATCCAGGCTCACCTTCACAGATGAGACACTGATCCAGGCTCACCTTCACAGATGAGACACTGATCCAAGCTCACCTTCACAGATGAGACACTGATCCAAGCTCACCTTCACAGATGAGACACTGATCCAGGCTCACCTTCACAGATGAGACACTGATCCAAGCTCACCTTCACAGATGAGAAACTCATCCAAGCTCACCTTTACAGATGAGACACTGATCCAAGCTCACCTTCACAGATGAGACACTGATCCAGGCTCACCTTCACAGATGAGACACTGATCCAAGCTCACCTTCACAGATGAGACACTGATCCAGGCTCACCTTCACAGATGAGACACTGATCCAGGCTCACCTTCACAGATGAGACACTGATCCAAGCTCACCTTCACAGATGAGACACTGATCCAAGCTCACCTACACAGATGAGACACTGATCCAAGCTCACCTTCACAGATGAGACACTGATCCAAGCTCACCTTCACAGATGAGACACTGATCCAAGCTCACCTTCACAGATGAGACACTGATCCAAGCTCACCTACACAGATGAGACACTGATCCAAGCTCACCTTCACAGATGAGACACTGATCCAAGCTCACCTTCACAGATGAGACACTGATCCAGGCTCACCTTCACAGATGAGACACTGATCCAAGCTCACCTTCACAGATGAGACACTGATCCAAGCTCACCTTTACAGATGAGACACTGATCAAAGCTCACCTTCACAGATGAGACACTGATCCAAGCTCACCTTCACAGATGAGACACTGATCCAGGCTCACCTTCACAGATGAGACACTGATCCAAGCTCACCTTCACAGATGAGACACTGATCCAGGCTCACCTTCACAGATGAGACACTGATTTAGCAGCATACGTCAAAGAGTGATCCAGAAAGGGATATCCAGTGCCATAATGTCAAAAGCTGATCTAAGTTTGGTATTGTGCTACTTTCTTTTTAATCTAACTTTTTGACGTTTTAACTTTTCAATCCATAACTTTTTAATCCATCTCATAAATTAAAGTACAAAATCAATGGTCTCAAAATTACTTGAAGCAAACTCAGTCGATCAAATTTCTCCATAATGAAGGCTGGCTGCAATGACTCAGCAATATCTTGTGTTTCTCACTTTATTTTTACTAATAAGACTGAAAATCTACACACACACACAAAACACATAATTACAATCCTTGTTTCTATACTGCTTTTCTTACCCTTTTGGAGAAATTCTTATTCTGGCTATCTCCAGCATCTGTGATCTTTTGCCAAAGCTGCTCTGGCACGTTGGACACATGCTGTGCACAAGTGATGGCTGAGGAATGAACACTGTTGAGGTACGGCAGGCGGAAGCTGGGCCAAGACTCCGTCTCCAGGTCTAGCACCACCAACTCCTCCTCTGCCAGGATGATGAGTGCATGAGGGTCGTCTCTCTCTGAGAATGTACAATGGAAAAAATAAACAGCTATAAAAGTCATTAAGTTTGGTTTGATATCATTACAGAACTCTTCTTCATCATGTTCACTGGCTGTAAACTCCAGTGGAAGGTTCTGCTGGATGTTTGTCAACCTCTGGACATTAGTCATGTTCCAACACCTGAGTGTTGCGTTCACATCCATTTCACAGATTGCAGACTGTTGGTTCATTGCCTCTCAAGCAGATGCTAATCGACTTTGAAGGATGCCAACTTTCAGTCAACAATAAGACATGCCTGTTGGGGAAGCAGTGGGTCAGTTCTTGTTTTCCCCACAATATGGGGCCCAGAACACACACACACGGAAGGACAGCCTTGATAACTGCTGGCGCGAGACAGGAGAATCTTGTCTCCCAGGTTGCCGAATAAAGGCTGCTTATATGCAGTCACCTGATTTATTTATTTTTTGGCCTAATGAAGGACTTTTCTTTCATAAATCACAGAACAAAGTTCTCAGCTGAGTCAACAACCTACAGGCTACAGACAAAGATTCATATATTGATCCCAGAATCATGCAACAAATATTCTTTTTCCTCATTTACTAAATCTAGCCTGGCTAGTGGTCTATTGAGCATTCTCTTTTCAATTTCTACCCAACACCCTTAGGTTCATCTCTCTTTATCTTCTCCTCAGCGCTCATCGGCTGTAAAGTTCTGGTTGCTCATCCATCTGTTTTCAAATCTGGCTTATCTGTACGCAGACTGCTAGTTCCTCACCTCCCGCAGCCTACATGGGGATCTCTCTTTACGATACGATTAGTCATCTGCTCCATTTGTGTAGATGTTCACCACTCCACATTGACACTGGTATCAATTTTCCTTTGGAGTTAACACGGCAGGCCAAAATCATGCTGCATAAGCAACAGTCTCTACAACACTGCCCATCTGTGATGCCCCAGCCTCGCAGTGGAGCACTTTCCTCTGAAAAGACAGAAGGGTGCCACTACAAAACCTCTCCACATATCTCAATCCCTGATGTTCTGGACCAATTCTATCAATGATATTCCTCCATGCTAGCATCTTAGGCCATCTAGCCACTCTCTAGGTCTGCCTCTGATCTTTCTATCACAATGCTGTAAAAATGTATGAGACATAATAAAAGCTCACGGCTTTATCACTGACTAGTCAGGTCAACTAATGTCATATTATGCTGACAGGATATTTTCGAAGAATCTACAGACAGCACACAAACCCACTACATCACCACAAGAGGGACACAGACAATTACTTACCTGTCTCAACGGCATCTTTTTCATCAGCCTTTGACACAACAACAAAATCCACAACCCTGGATGTGAGGTCTGCAACGATGTGACTATCTCCCTGTTGGATGCTCACTGTATGCCGATCTCCGTAGCTGGCTCGAGGCATTCCACCAGAGAAGATGATCATTGGCTCACTGACGTGACAGAAACATCCAACATTTTATTCAATATCTCTAGTATAAAAATATTGTATTAACTATGTTTTTCAAAAATGACCTTGACTCTCAGGTCTATCTGGTCTATCTGTGGGTACCAGGTGCAGTCCTGGGAAGTAAAGGCGGTCAGCCTGATGCTGACCACATCACCCAACAAGTGCCGATTGGTCTAGAAAAATATAGGTCTAGCCCTATATTCCCAATATGTCTAAATGCGCAGAAAAAGGACGTTTACTTTTCTGTGGTAACACAAAGTACGTATGAGATATTGATATACCTACAAGATCTTCAGCTATACAAAACAGTTGGACAAATGACTAAAACATAGCAGATGATCAATAGTCTACTTACTTTTTCGTCATCTTCCACTGTAATTTGTTGATAGCCTTACATGGGAAGGGACCTGTACAAGAAGACAGACAAAATAACAAAGAATTAGGATTTAAATAGCCAAGAATGAATATTACCAGTTCATCACACATGGTCACTTGAAAACACATGGAACAGAGAAATACAGTTAAGAGTTAAATAATATAGGAAACAGACAAGAGTTTCAGAAGATGGCAAACAAGACTGGTAGGTGCCAGTAAGTTTGGTGGAGTGCCTATGCTCTCATGTTAGATACAAGGCATAAGATATAAGGTCAATGAACCAAAAGTGACAAACATTCGGCATAAATAAGTGCCCACTATAATGCAAAAGTGAAAGTACCTTTATTAAATCTACATCCTCAAATAGTTTGTGAAGGGACAAGAATACACAGAGAAAGAAAAGTGTGGAGAGAGAGACAAGAGACTGTGGGGGGGGAAGGGGGGGGGGGGGGGTAAAGGAAAACGTTGACAGAAATAAGTGTATGAAGGGAAGAGGAATTGTGTACAAAGAAATGAGCGAGTGTGAAGTATGAGGAGAACCCCCCCCCCCCCACCCACCAAACACCAAGTCACCTGGCTACTATGTAACCAGGTCATGGGTTGGTGGGTTAGTGTCTGTGCTTAACATAATGGGTCACAACCCACAGAAGGTTGTGAAACAGAGTGAGAGAGTCTGTGAGATTGAGAGACAAGGTTGTGTGCAGTCTACATACCATATGGTGAAACTGAAGGTTCAATAGGAGCTGAGGAATCTCGTGAATTCCAGGTAATGTAACTGCCGTCATTGTGGGAGCTGATAAATTCCTCACCATTCCTGTGCCAGGTGAGTGACTCCAGTTGCTGTCAAATAAAAGCCAAATTTATACTTATACATACTGCAATCATAAGGCAAGATTATGCCCTCAGACAAACAGCCCAGGCAGGAAAACATTTTTCAATTCACATCTGGCAACAGGTTTATCACCTGTGTGTAGGGTAATACAATGTTTTTCTACCATTAAGGGTCAGAGATCAAAGGGAAGGTATTCATGGGAGATTTATGAATGGTTTTGAGCTAAGAACTGACATAATTTGGGACATTCCTGTAGGTGATCCAGCATCTCCAGCAGCCAACCAAGAGTTCCAATTCTAATGGTGCCAGTAGTAGTTTGATTATGTCTTTATCTTCTTCTTCCTCTTTCCTCTACTCCTGGAATGCCTTGCGGCGTCAGGGCAGGAAGAGATCTCTAGAAAAGGTCCTTCTGTTCGCTTTGTATAAAGTACTTTTCAGTGTCTGATTATGTCTATCTTGCTTTTTCTGACCAGATTCCCTGGTCACTCCCAGCTGAACCATTCTTTCCAGACCATAACCAATTCATGCTTCTGCATTGTTCACTTGCCCCCCAAACAGACCTGACAACATCTAGCTTGTCATGCCCACATTCACCACCCACAGGTGCAGAACCAGCCCACATTCACCACCCACAGGTGCAGAACCAGCCCACATTCACCACCCACAGGTGCAAAACCAGCACACATTCACCACCCACAGGTGCAGAACCAGCACACATTCACCACCCACAGGTGCAGAACCAGCACACATTCACCACCCACAGGTGCAGAACCAGCACACATTCACCACCCACAGGTGCAGAACCAGCACACATTCACCCACCCACAGGTGCAGAACCAGCACACATTCACCACCCACAGGTGCAGAACCAGCACACAGCACACACCACCACCCACAGGTGCAGAACCAGCACACACATTCACCACCCACAGGTGCAGAACCAGCACACATTCACCACCCACAGGTGCAGAACCAGCACACATTCACCACCCACAGGTGCAGAACCAGCACACATTCACCACCCACAGGTGCAGAACCAGCACACATTCACCACCCACAGGTGCGGACCAGCACACATTCACCACCCACAGGTGCAGAACCAGCACACATTCACCACCCACAGGTGCAGAACCAGCCCACATTCACCACCCACAGAATCAGCCACTCTGCCTGTTTATTCTTAACACTCCTATATTCCTGGAAAAAAAATGAACCCAACAAAGAGCCATCTGTACAGATAGTCATATCACCTTGATGGTAATTATCATGAAACAAATCTTAAATTTCTGAGTCAGCAGTGCCTGCAGCGCCTGACTAATCCCTGTACTCACAGCGAAGTGTGATTACAACCCTACAAGTCTGCTTTGAACCACTTCTCTCTACTCCCAGGCTTTTTATTCCCAGCATACATACATCTCTAATTGTGTCTTCTGCTTGTGCCTCCAAGACTGTTCTCTAATCAACTTGTGAACCTTAGCTGTATCAAGACAAGGTTTACCATCACCTGATTAAGGTTTACCATCACCTGATTAAGGTTTACCATCACCTGGCTAAGGTTTACCATCACCTGGCTAAGGTTTGCCATTACCTGGTTAAGGTTTGCCATTACCTGGATAAGGTTTGCCATTACCTGGATAAGGTTTACCATCACCTGGACAAGATTTACCATCACCTGGTTAAGGTTTACCATCACCTGAACAAGGTTTACCATCACCTGGTTAAGGTTTACCATCAACTGGACAAGTTTTGCCATCACCTGGACAAGGTTTACCATCACCTGGTTAAGGTTTAACATCACCTGGTTAAGGTTTGCCATTACCTGGATAAGGTTTACCATTACCTGGATAAGGTTTAACATCACCAGGACAAAGTTTACCATAACCTGGGTAAGGTTTACCATCATCTGAATAAGATTTACTATTACCTGGATAAGGTTTACCATCACTTGGATAAGATTTACCATCACTTGGATAAGATTTACCATCACCTGGATAAGGTTTACCATCACCTGGATAAGGTTTACCATCACCTGGACAAAGTTTACCATCACCTGTTGATACGACTTATCATCACTTAGATGCTCTTATTTCACTGTGTCAGTGAGCATGATCACTCGATGTATCCATTACGGAATACAACAACCAACCTCAAATTTGTCCTCACCATTAAAGAGTTAAATTATCAAATCAAAATAAAATTTGTTCTCGTTAATAATACATGTAATCCATAAAGACTATATCTGATTTCAATAATGAAGAGTTACATTTATCTAATTAAACAAACATTTGGTATCACCAATGAAGGTTACATTTTGCTAACTAAACACTGCATTTGTTCTCACCAATGAAGAGTTGAAAGCATTTTCTGCGACACTTTCTTTGGCATCCCACAAAGTGATTAACCCTCTGTTGAAGCCAATCAGTACCTGAGGCATAACAGAGAGAGTAAGCACACATACATCAGAAAACATTTTAACTAATGAATAAATAACACACGATCTATATTCATTTTCTCGCTTTTATCTGAAAGGTTGCTTGTTCATTTTTTTTATGGAAACTGCAAATCTCTATTGGCATATTTCTGGCCAATTTGCGCTTTTCTAAGTCCTTGGAAAACACTTTCTCCTTCAAATTCAAAACAAATACTGCCTTAGATGTTATACACTATGGATCTTATTAAGTTATGAATATATGAGATGTGGTGACCAACATTCTTTCTTGCCTCATTTCAACAACTGAAGGCAGAGTGGAAGATATTCAACAATGCAGGAAAAACTTTTAATTAGGTTGCAACTGGTACTACTAGCATACTGACTCTTTGTTGGCTACTGAGGAAGAAGACGGAGCATGTGTGGGAATGTCCCAACTGCAGTGATGTCAAATCTTGATTCCTTCATTCGTTCAAGGTGTAGTTTATGGTTACACAGAATCAATACCACAGAACTTCAGGCAAACATATAAATGCTCCATCTTCCTAATAAATGTAGTGTAAATGCTGATTATTACAATAATATACTAGTTACTGCTGTTGTAAATGACCTGTGTCAGATATTTGCACCTTTCAACTGGCACATCCTATTTCTGCAGGCATTTGTTGACCAGATTAGCCTTCACAGTTAGTTTTGTGGGACACAAAAGTGTTGTGTGGTCACCTTTGTTTCCCAGGTCACAGGTGGTGCTCCACATCAAGCCGGTCAAGAGAAGCCATGTAATGCTAGTCAGCCCTCAAGAGAGGGCAGGGACAGAACATAAGCATTCCACGCCATCCATGGAGGCTTCCATAAATGCTCAGCCGAGGCACAGTGCTCTGGTCTGGGCTCACTCGAGGAATCATCACACCCTGGCCGTGACTGTTTAACATCACTTCCATGTATTGGGCATCTCTTTCATCATGGGCTATGTCTTTAGAACATATATTTTGCCCTCTGCTTTGATTGTACTAAAACTCCCACCACCAACATCACACTGAGTGTCTTGTCTAGCACTGGGATTCTGCTTCACATTCTGTGACCTCCAACACCAGGTATCAGTCTGTGTGATGAATCCTGTCTGTAATGATGCTAAATTGGGAAATCTCCTGACATCAGGACAACCAGAAGGAGTTATTCAAACTGGCATAGGTTATATGTGAAAGGCCAGCTAATAAACTGTTAGTCAAGTGTAGAAGGTCCAAAAGAAATTGTGGAAACAGGAGTAATCGGAAATTAATGCTTGAGAGTGAATTGTGTAGACAGAATCACATGTGTAAAAAGAAAACAAGCTCAGGGAAGTGAGAGTGATTCTGTGTGAGACCTTCAGAAGCAAACAGTGTGCTTGAAGTACGCAATGAATGGCTAGGACACCTATGTGAACCTGAGTGGTCGCCATCGCCAGATAGGACCTGGCCATAAATGGCCGACAAGATGGAAGAAAAAAAGCCAAGTGTTCGAGTGAAAGACGAATAACAATAGTGAGCAGCTGAGAGTGTGGTCTACAAGCTGAAGCAAGGTGATGTGCTTTATCTATCTTACTGACAGTGTGAGGTTAGAGAGGTCTATCAGCTTGAGATAATTACCTAGACAGTTTAACAAAAGAGAACAGACACAGTGTCACTTGATGGAAGAGCAATAAACACAGTCGCCAAACTGTGTGGCCATCATGTGTCGCCGCTGTTTATCAAACCCAGTGGGACAGTTGAGGTCCCAGAACATTGCGATGCTCCAGTCTAGATGAAATAGGAACACTGCACCGTCCATCAACAAGTAACAACAGGTTGGCTAGAATATTCTCTTAATGTATTCCTCTATTTCTCTTAACATAAATAATTCCTGTATCACATGTTGCAGTTTTTCTCTTCCTACAATGTGGTTAATAAAAAATAGAAAAAAAACAATCACTGCCTCTTTCTGATGTTTGAATTAGGTTACCTCTGTGTATTGGTCTCCTTCCAAACACAGATTAGTTATCTTGGAACATATATCCAGAAATGATGCATCAGTAAACAGGATGTTCCATCACTGCTCCACACATGGCAGATCCATCTGAGCTCCTACTGTGTGTTAATGTATCGCCTGCCCGAGTTAAAACCCTATGGCATTCTTCAAATTCTATGCCAACGCCAGTCGACAACAGAGGTTTTTTTTTATGTCTGCAGAGTTAATGCATCTCATGGACACTGACAATCAATCAATCAATCTTACCTTGTCACTGTTCACAGGATTGCTAGCGATCGCCTCCACTGCACCAGGGCTGACTTTGAAATCATCCGGAACACTGGAACGTGCAACAAGTTTGTAGTAGAGACACCCCACCAAAAAAAAACATAAAACAAATTATGCATTAATACATGATCTATTATTATTTGAAATTCTTCTTCGCCGTTTAATAAGAATCATTTCAGATGGTTTGTTTCCAGTTGTAGGTGTAACCTTGGTGGTCATTCCCAGGCAAGTGAGGTTCTCAGTAAAACTGCCATCTTTTGACTGAAGTGTCTGAGAGACGAATCTTGTTCTTCTGTGACATCTTATTGCTGTTGTTATGATTTTGTGTTCACTAGATTTTGCAAGGCTCCATTGTTAAAGTTGGCCACAAACAGCTATGAGATTTGCCTCTGTGTCTGTTATTTACTGCAGATAAAGCATCTATTTCTGTTGCCAATTCTTTGGGATGACTGACATCACTGAACTCAAACTTCCTCTACTAGTGCACAGTTTTTCTGTAGATCAATTTCAGTTTTCTCATCTATGAAGAAATATGTTGAATGTTGATTGTTAAATTAGGAATTGACATCACAGGACTCGGGACACCCCCATAAGCGGTCTCTCCCCATCTTCAGCAGCAAGCTAAGAGTTAAAACTCTGATGGTACTAGTAACTGCCTGTATATCCATCTCACCCTTCTCATGAGTGTCAAGCGAAAAAATAACTTGTCAGCAAAACTTTGCATGGTACAGAAGTTAATGTCACACACAAAAATATAAAAAGACAAACAACAAACACAACAAGCAAAGGCCGATAAAGAGGATGAAATGTACAACAAACTGCATACTGACTTCTGAATGATGGCATCCATGTTAACGACGCTGGTTTCTGTCAGGGTCTTGACATCAATGAAATGCACATTTCCGCTCTCCGTGCCCACATATAGGGTGCAGCTGTCAGTGCTCAGGGCACAAGCTGACATGTTCTTCACTTTGCTGCAACAATCAAGCAAACAATTTGTTACAATTTAACACCATCAAGCACAGAAATAGCACCACTTTCCATAAGTGTTTTTCCCCCTATGACAAGAGTTGTTTCCCCTTGATGTTTTCTATCATAACTATGCAATAACCAACTTTATAGTAAGGATGGCTTATGGTCCAGATTCTATGAGAAAGGTAGGGCAAAGTTGGTGGTGTTGTTTTTTTTAAACTAGAGTCGTGGACTCTGCAGAGTTTATGTTTGAGTAGTCCACCCTTGGTAGAGATGCAGAAAGTCTGTCTCACACACTGTGACATTTGATGATTCTCTGCACACACAAAATCCCAGATTGTTTGCTAAACGGCAAATGCTTGAGCATCTTATTTCAGATGTAAATGTATTGTGCATATTTACTGGTCAGCTGTGATACTTGTGCTTTTCATCTGACACAGCCCACTTCAGTAATGTGGTGACCGGGCTATAGGTTCCAAAATTTACTAAGAAGAAACTCCACAGGGGAGCAGGTACAGCAGGAATCTACCAATCATCAGTAGAAGTGATCTCTCGTCAACAAATGTTTCGGCCCACGAGCTCCTAGACATTTTCAGAAGAGTAGGCCCACCTGAGTTCATGAAGCTCGGGGTTGATCTGCTCCTGCTGCACGTATTACCGGATGTTCTCGGACAGGATTCTTAGATCGAATCAGTGTCAAATAAGTGCCAGATACTGTCCTGGGAAGTAAAGGCAGCCAACATGGCCACATCACCCACCAAGTGCCGGTTGGTCTAGAAAAAATATGAACCTAGCATCATACGCTCGATGCCCCAGTGGTGTGAATATGGTCTTCTTCTTGACTTCGTTACTTATAATTGCCATGAATATTTGTGCTAATGGACTCCATACTTTGAACTATAGATTTCATCCCTCATCTTCAGTTATGCGAGGCTGCTAAGGAGGAAGCAAAAGTATAGTAAATCAAACACTGTAACATGAAAGGTTGTGATGAGATGTGACCAAGGAAGACTGAAATGAAACCAGCTACCTCATCCCACAGACGAAGAAGCTGCACTATACAACTTTTAATCAGCAAGTTTACAAGAGGACTGGTGTGAGCTGGCTGAAGCTATAAACTCCATTGGGAGGTGGACAGGTAGAAGAAAAACATAATGAGAATCTTACAGATGCTTTAATGAAACAAAACTACAAAAACCTCTCATAAAATCAACACACATGTTTTAGTCTTCTCTAGCCGTGTAGGCAAACCTTCTTTGACTGAAACTACAAAGTGATCACAGATATGGCTGGCTTCTCATCACAGGTCTAAACCACTTAACTTGTTTCACACAATCAATGCAAAAAAACCACATTTATACTGTCCTCAATATCCTCTTTGAAACTCTATTCCTTTAAACAAAGTCATGTCATGAATTTAATTTCTGATGCATTTTTGGAAGTTTTGGAAAAGGATTTTTCAAGCAGGACAACTCAAAATTCACAATAAAAAGAATTCAGCTGAATTTTCAAACATCTTTCACTGGTCTACTCACGCAGGTTCTGATGCCTGAAAATGCTTCTCTTCCAACACAGAAGTGCCATCTCTGCTGTTGATTTCCCACAGATGAAGAGAGTGATCACTGCAGGCAGTGATGAGCCGACCCTAGAGGACAACAATTATTTACTGTCAACAATAGCAGTTTAATAATTTCATGAGATCAAATGAAAAACACATGGACTGCCATGACAAGAAGAGCCTTACACATAACTAAAGAACCTGACAATGCTCTCCAGCTGTTATTTGTAGAGAGGCACTGGTAGGCAAGGCTTCATTTATAAGTAGGAGAATGCTGACCTATCTTCTAAAGATTGCTCATATCAACAGTTATGGGAAGAATTAAACAGGGAATTTTTAAACAGGCACTGACGAAAAGCGAAATAAATGTATTCAGGAAACGAGGTTCCCCAAGAAATGCCCTAAGACAAGATTGTTAAATCAGGCCAGACTAAAAGTGATGGACTATTTCCATTTGTGAATATTGAAAATATTGTTTAGGATAGGAGGGAATGGAGAACTGGACAGTGAGCTCATGTGATGCATAATGGCACAACAGGATGAGGACTGAAAAGATTGTGATGACGGTAAAATGTATAGCAGCACAACAGCATGAGGACTGAAAACATTATGATGACAGTAAAATGTATGATGGCACAACAGGATAAGGACTGAAAACATTGGGATGAGGGTAAAATGTATAATGGAACAACAGGATGGGGACTAAAAACATGATGATGGTAAAGATCAACAGCAAAAAAATAGAGAGACACATGAGAAAAATTTTCTTCTTCCTAGCATTCACCGGCTGTAAACTCAGGCAGAAAGTTCAAGTTGTTCGTCCACTTTTGGACTTTGGTTTTGTGCTATAATCTGAGTTGTGCGTGCACATCCATTTTACAAATCCAGGTTATTTGTATGCAGACTGTTGGTGCCTTGCCTTTCAGGCAGATGCACTCCAACTTCGAAGGAGAACCACTAATTAGTCGAATCTTATGACATGCTTGCTAGGGGGCAATTGGTCAATCTCCCCTCCCCACAAAGGGGCCCAGGAACCCACATAGGGAAGTGGAATATCACCAAAAGACCTACCTAATCCTGAAGAACAAAGACCAAGATCAATGGGAGACATGAATGCCTACACCATTTGGCCAGCAAAAGATGATGATGACTACTTCTGTACAAGCAGTGACTACGGGCCACTCACCTCATCTGGAATGAAGAAAATGCTAGAGACTGACACATCTCCCTCATGGACAGCCGTGACCTCAAAACCTGGAGTACCATAGCTGGCAATAAATTCAGGAAACTGCTCATAAACATGGTGAACTGAAGTGACACCCCTTCTACATGCTGCAAAATACCCGATATCTTCTTCTGCTTCCCAGAAAACAAAGACCCCAAAGAGATACTATTCCCATAACTAAGTTGGAAAGAAAATCTCTTAACAGATAATGGCCCTTTTTAGAACTCCGATGAACTGAAAGTTGATGAATTGGAGTAGTTAGAATTCTCAGTTGCCTAGTTCTTGTCACAATCAACCAAGTTCTGATAGGTCTCGTAGTGTCAGGGCATTTCTTTTGCCACGTGGATTCCAGTAGCTGCAGTCAGTTAATTCTGCAGCAACTAATTTTTCTTAGCTTTCAGAATCTAGCATATTTTAAATTCTCTTTCACCAGAATATGGCTGGTCTGAAGTATATCTACTACACATGAAGTTGTTAAGCCATCTGCCTCTCATTCTGAAAGGAAGATCCATGGATGAGGGATGCCAGTGCAGCTATAGAATTGTATGCTTCAGGTACTGCTCTTGGTTGGTGGACAACTGCTCTGCAAAGACAGACTGAGCCATATGATGCATGGACTCAATCCTTTTGCCATCGAACATCTATAAATGTAATATGTTGGCACTCAATGTGGCTTACTGACTGATTTAATTAATTAAAAAAAATATTTTTTCTAAACATATCTTGCAGTCAGAAAAACGGCTGGCCCAAGAGGTTAAGAATGCTGGGTTCTCCTGTAGGAGACTGAGGTTACAATCCTCAGTGAGGTAATAGATTTTTTTTTTGCCGGGTCGAAAATAATGCTCCAACTTGCAGTCTGCAGCGACCGCACTAGCTATGAGGATAAAAATCAGATACATTTAACTGGTGGCCCGCAGGTCGAATCTGGCCTGCAGAAGTCTAGCAAGTGGCCCTCGGATCACTACATTATATTATTTATCTTTCTTCTCCGTGTAAATTACGGGGCCCTTTTGTGGGAAAAACAAAAATAGACCCACTGCCTCCCCAAAAATTATATCATATGGCTCGACTAATTGCAGCTTCCTTCAAAGTCAGAGTGTGCCTGAGAGGCAAGGAACTAACAGTCTGCATACAAAAAAGTCACATTTGCATCTTTCTATGCTGAGGCTAGGGACTCTAACCAGCGATAATCAGTTTGCCTCCCCCCCCCCCTCCCCTGACTCAAGTTAGCTGAATAATTCTGCCCTCAATCCCAGGACCCCTTCTGTCCTACACAGCCCTGAAAAGTGGCAGATACAGACAGTGAAGCAGTGAACATATATTCTTATGAAAGTCAGAATCGAACTTATGCATAGAAGCAACAAGAGCAGCCTGGGATTATCCCAGCCAGGTCCCTATGTACTGGGTGGCACTGTATGCAACAACACTTCGGATCTCTAGCTAAGTAAAGGCTTCATTCATGTAGAGCAGACTTTCGACCCTATCCTGTAATAAAATTACATGAGCTGTTTTGAGGTGTGGTAGCACCGGCTAGACACTCAGGATCCGGCTCAAAGCTCTTGAGTTTTTCAAAACTGACCTTGTCTCCCAGGACAAACTAGCCTAAAATGGCCACAGGTTAGTGTCTGGGGATGTAATGGTATCCAGCAAAAATGTTGACTGCATCATCCATCAATTACTGACTGATATAAAAAACAATGAGACACACATCATACACCCAATGCCCCCCTGGCGTATTGGGCCTTTTACTTTATGTTCCTAGGACCTTACAACCTGTTTCACAAGTAACAGAGTTGAAGTCACGACAATCGACTTCACTGCACCGAGTTTTCTCACATGCAGCTCAGTTTCTTGCAGCAGAATGACTAACTGCTGCCGAGAGCAGAAAGCATGAACTCAGCAGCTCTGGTAACACTCCCAATCATCTCTGCAAACAATGCACTAGTAAACCGAATGGCGTAGGTGTGAAACAAAACCATGACCTTCAGAGTGTGAGGCAAATGGCTTGACCACTTCAAGGCAACGACAAGAGAACTCATGCTAACTGCTTGACCACTTCAAGGGAACGACCAGAGAACTCATGCTAACTGCCTGACCACTTCAAGGGAATGACCAGAGCTCATGCTAACTGCTTAACCACTTCAAGGGAATGACAAGAGAACTCATGCTAACTGCTTGACCACTTCAAGGGAACGACCAGAGAACTCATGCTAACTGCTTGACCACTTCAAGGGAAAGACAAGAGAACTCATGCTAACTGCTTAACCACTTCAAGGGAACGACCAGAGAACTCATGCTAACTGCTTGACCACTTCAAGGGAACGACCAGAGAACTCATGCTAACTGCTTGACCACTTCAAGGAAACGACCAGAGAGCTCATACTAACTGCCTGACCACTTCAAGGGAACGACCAGAGAACTCATGCTAACCGCTTGTAAACTAATTCCGCTCCGCATGACAGAAACAACACAAAACTGTATAATAAGGAAGGATACATTCTTAGCGATCCTGATTTGGTTCCAATGGCCAACAATCGAAGCTTTGGGTCATAGGCAAGGGCACTAGGTTTGGATGGAAAGCCATGGTCAACACACTGTAAACAAAAAATAATAATAATTAGTTACAAAGACTGATACTGTATTAGTGACACATGCAAACTTTACATAATGTGCTGTTCACTGAGGCATAACTGATAAATCTATATCTGATTAAATTATCATTTCTGTGTTCTCTCCACGTGTGTTCCAGGTAAAGGAAAGAACCCTTTTTTCACCTGTTCAGGTGTACTGAGCATCTAGGGCAAGACTTATATTTTACAAACTAACTGGCACTTGACGCTTGATGTGATCAACATCACGCCAACCACTTTTATTTCCCATAGCTTTACCTGGGAAATGTTTAAGGTCAGGTTAACCTGGACCAAGGCTGTTTCTGGAAAAGTCTTGCTTCATTCTACCATCCATTCCTCTACCTCTTCTCCTCTTGTGTTCATAGAAGCATAGCTCCAACTTGGGGAATGACTGCTGAAGTCACCAAGAATTGGGTGGTTCTAATCAGGAACTGGGATGTCCTCTAGTTCTAATTCCTTGTTGCTGGGACAGTAAAAGTTAGTAACATACAGCGGCTCTGGGAGGATATGAAATTTTACTGTCAGATGTTCAGACTCACTGATGCTTCTGAAAGTTTTTGTGGTGCAATAGTGTTTTTAACTAATGTAATGATGCCTCCTTTGAGGTCATCTCAGTCTAGAATAAATGGGCTATCCTCCGAATAACGGTCCTAGATTATTGAGCGGAAAATATACCCTAACAGGGCCTCAGTCACGTGTCATTTGCGCACTTCTAGGGACTATAACGCCACCGCCGAATTGAGAACTTACGGCAACTTTTGCCACCGGCGAGAGTATCCCCCACGGCGCTCACGGGGCGTGGATTGAAGCTAAACTAGATGGCTAGGACTCACGAGCAAATAAAATATTAAAGGAAGCTCCAGGAGATAAGGTAGCTGCTGCTCATGAGCCCCAGCCATCTAGTTTAGCCTCAATCCACTCCGCGTGAGCACCGTGGGGATACTCTCGGCGGTGGCGGAAGTCGCCAGAAGCGCGCAATTTAAGACAACAGAAGTGCGCAACTGGCACGTGACTGAGGCCCTGTTAGGGTATATTTTCCGGCTCGATAATTTAGGACCGTTATTCGGGGGATAGCCCCTAAATGTTTCATAGCCTCTGGCTAGGAATGCAAAGCCAAATATGTGGAACATGCATCTTCCCTGTAACAAATATGGATGTGTGTTGTTAATTATTTTGCACCCATTCATGAAGAAAACAGGGGCTTCTGAGCTGAAATGCTTTAGAAATATTCTCAGAATAGCACAGACTAGGAAGACAAGAAATGCTGACATCCTAAAAGATCTGGACATCAAGAAAGACTTGACTAGTAAACAGCATCTTTTCTCAGAAACTGAAACATTTTGGCAATATCAAGCATCACGGCAGATTGGAACAAATAGTAGCGAAAGGCATGGTACCAGGAAAGAAGGACAAGGGCTGACCAGCTAAAAGGTGGGAATAGAATTTAAGTGACACTTTGGGTAGGAAAGTTCAGGAGATCTGGTGAGAGACCAAGCTTCTTTCAATCAGACCATGATAACACTGACGTTCTGCCAAGCACCTGCTACATGAAATTGATTTACTTTCCAATCCTTCTGTGTTTATTGCTTTCCAAGCTTTCATTGTGTATTACATTCCAATCGTGTGATAACAATACGTCCAGCTTCACTGTATCTTGACCAAGAAACCTCACACATATAACTGAATATACAGTATTATAAATCCACAAATGTTACCATGTTCAACTTTTACCCCATTGAAAACTATCCACAAAATCCATACAATTAAAAAGAAGAAAATAAAGAAAAGAACTTAGCCTAACAAGATCATAGGAAGCTATTCTTTGAGAAGTATGGCCTGATGTGGAGAAAGTCATAAGAGGTCTAGATCGCTGATTTTCCTCCTTTCACTTACAAAGATGCTAATATTTTCACCACAAAATGTTTGATAACTAAAAAGTGCTTCTTTAAAAATTTACTATGGAAAGTTATTAAATCTTTCTTTCTAAAAGAGTTCTCAAGATAAATATAGCATTGTTTCTGCCTTTACCTTAAACAAATCCATACTGCTCTACAATTTCTGGTTTAATTCTGCACCCTATGATTCTTAATGTTTTAGGTACATGATGTATTAAGCTAACTGTCTGATGTTGTTCACAATCCATGGCGCCAGTTGTTTTTGGTAAAGGTATGAAAAGAAATGTAAAAAATGCTATTTTTAGATGTAAAAGCAGAGGAAGAATAAACAGTAGGTATGTAGTATATCAGCTGAAACCACTATATTGGCTTTTCTCAACAACAGGCTTATTTTGACTGAACGTGTCGTAATCAATCTAGAACTAAGGGGTGGCAAATTCAGAAACGTCGTATTATATCAGCCTTTTGGCTGGACCTAACATGACATGAGATGGATGGATATTTTGTCACGGTAAGATCCGTGGTTGAGTTCAACAGAAAGTAGACTACCATACACAGCAAAGGAAAGTTCTTCTGTGACTGCCCTTAAAAATGTGTTTGGCACATTGTGTTATTGTGGTTTACAACTAGGCTGCGATGTATGGACCTTTCAGCCCACCAACATATGATATCAACAAACCCCCATTAGTCATTTTTTTCAACGACTTGGTTTGTAAGGGGGAGGGAGGGGGACAATGTATCTATTCTCTCCCCCCCCCCCTCCCCCACTCTATGCATTGTAAAATTGGACCCTTGGACACAGGTCAACATCGAAGTTAAAAGAGGGGGAAAAAATAACTTGTAACTTAAGCTGCAATCTGTTATCCCAGAAAATAATGACTAAATATTATATGTGCATACAGATTCAAAGAGAATATTTTTCAGCTCACCTTCTGAAATCTGAACAATTCTTTCTTGATACGTTCCCTCTCCTCTCCCTCTTTAGGGGGATGCTTTTTAAAAAATTTTAACATTTCCTCTTGGACGGTGAATCTGTTGTGAAGAATAAGAAAGAAATGGCGTACATTTAACAACAGTAACTACTAAATCTGAAAGCAATGTTTACCGCTTATGCTAAGTGAAATGACGATATTAGTAATAGCTTTCGGTCTGAGATGGGAAATGCCCGAAGCCGATAACTAAAGCAAGGCTGAAACAACTTTTAACTAGGAAGACACAAGTGACAACTACAACTCTGCATCATCAATGACTCAGACGGTGCACTGTGACTAATAATATTCCTAGAACGACAGACGCTAGCGTCAACAATCATATTTGTGTCAAATGAAATAGGTAATGATCTCAAACAACAACATCACTTTGCAAAGATAAAATAATTTTGGAATGCAGAGACTTGTAATTGCGGCAACGACAACAAACACGACAGATATGGCACACACAAACACATACACTCGGCCGCCGTCTGCTTCTTGTCACAAAGCCACCGTAAGCTGGCCAGGGTCTCCTTCACCACACCAGACCTCCGCGAAATTCATTTCTTAAGCGTAAACCAATTTTGTTGTAATATTTCAAATATTCACACTTTCTTACCTTTCTATAGTGATAAAATGTCCAAATCAAATGAAATTTGTATAATTATATTATACAGAAGTTGAAATATGACATTACTATGTATGAAGTAAAGGCTGAATATATACATAAGCCTGGCATATTTCACCTGAATTCTATAATTTTATTTTGAAAAAATCTATAAATTTTTTGTGTGAGGTTTATCTAGCCACAAACATTTATGTTTGTATGTGCCTGTACCCTCTTGGTATCTTTTAAAATGTATTTGTTTTTACACACACAGAAGTATTCAAACGTCAAACCGGCAGACTAGCTGTAGACGCGTACAGTACTGCCTTGAGTGTTCAGCCTACATTCCCAGGGGATGAATTACTTATTCCATTGTCTCCGTTGCTTCAACTTGAGTGGCAACGATTTTTAATGTCGGAAATTATCAAGAACTGTATTCAGTGTGATACATCTGAAAAGAAATCTCACTGCCAATCATAATTTGACCTATACTACTGGCGGAAGCTGCCAATTTGAATGGTACTGGTTACCCGGTCATTACGGGGGCTCCCTGGTTGATGAGGCAAGGGAATAGACGCGAATATCGTCTGGGAGAATCGGATAGGGAGTAGCTTATGCGAAGTCTATCCATGTCCTTTGTTGACTTTTCAAATTCCGATTAGGTTATATTAACCGAAACATGTATGTATCCGGGTTTAATTCAAACAGCCCGGTTATACTGAGGCGGTTAACAGCCCGTAATCTCATACATGTCTGTTTAATGTCTTGCTCTAACAATAATTGCATCAATAGCATGTGCCATGCCGATGAGCGTAGGTGGTTATGGCCGATGGTTCGACACGATCACCAGAATCGCCGATCACATATGCAACCTGAAGCTGTTTTTTTTTTTTTTTTTTTTTCAAGTGGAAAACACAGATATTAATTGCCACTAGTAGAAGTAAAAGATAATTAGACTCGAGAGAATGCATTGACACTGTACAAATAAAACAAATATCACTAGCCAGCTGTATACTGCACCTGAAACCACAATATATGCAATGTCTTCTCAAAGTCCCTGGCGTTGGTTTGCTTCTCATTCTTCTTCTTCTTCTTCTTCTTCTCCTTCTTCTTCTCCTTCTTCTTCTTCTTCTTCTTCTTCTGGACTTTAGCCTTGTTCCAAAACTAGAGTTGTATGTGCACACCAATTTTACTGATTGTCTTATTAGTATGCAGGTCGCTGGTCCTTTCCTCTCAGGCTGTACTCCAACTTCAAATAAAACATTCCTAATGAGTCGCATTTTACGACATGCTTACTAGGAGGAAAAGGGAGTCTGTTTTTTCTCACCCCAGTGGGGTCCTGGGACCTACATGGATCATTGGTGTTCGCCATTATATCTGCCCGCAGCCCATTGGTGTTCGCCATTATGTCTGCCAGCAGCCCATTGATTTTCGCCATTATGTCTGCCCGCAGCCCATTTGTTTTCGCCATTACATCTGCCCGCAGCCCATTTGGTGTTCTCGTTATGTCTGCCCGCAGCCGAACCTCTCATCTTCTCGCAGAGTGCACATTTTTGACTACTACTGCTATTCTTGCAGTTTGATTCACATACCTTCGTTGGTTCTCGAAGCATCTGGATTCTCTTAGGGCATCAAGTGTATCAACATTCTGTATATTAATTGTAAAAACGTTCATCAACACCACGGTATTGTATTACTGTCTTCTCTTTTGGTCTCCATCAGTTTCTTTCAAGACAACTTCGCTTACCTTTCATCACCCATGATGTTCTCGTGATTTATCTTATGAAACCACATCTCTGGTTGAACCTGTTATCAACCATTGTGTTCTCGTTATTTATCTGATGAAACCACATCTCTGGTTGAACCCTGTTATCATCCATGGTGTTCTCACCATTCACCTGATGAAACCACATCTCTGGTTGAACCTATCAACCATTGTGTTCTCGTTATTTATCTGATGAAACCACATCTCTGATTGAACCTGTTATCAACCATGGTGTTTTTCATGATGCAGAGTCGAATCCCAGCGTTTTCACCAATCTTGATTGAGAGGTCTCCGTGGATCCGTAGTTAAGTCACTTCCTTTCTGTTCTTTAGGTTTTGGATTCGTTTTACCGATTACGTACTATGAATCTCCGTAGCGACATAGTCATGCCGTTTGCCTCGAACCCTGAAAATCGTAGTTTCGTATCCATAAACCATGAGTTGTGAACTCGTTGGCTCGCAACTATGGATATCGCAACCATTCGGACTTGATTTCCTGATAGATACAGTAAATCTGGGCTGCCTACCCGCGGCGTGAACCCGGACCACAAGGAGTTCGTCATCCGGGCGCCGCGCAAATCAAATTTAACCAGTGTTTCGTTCGGTTCCCAATAGCAATTTTTTACGGAAATTCAGTAGCCAGAGCTACGGGAGTTCGTGCTTTGTGTGATTCTCTGGGCAGATGGATAGCCGTACTTCAGAGAAAGGCGGATTTAAAATATATATATATATATATATATATATATATATTATATATATATATATATATATATATATATATATATATATATATTGCAATGAAGTCGATCTTCTCACCTTTAATCTTTAACAGACTGCGTTCGAGAGAAATTTATGCGATTTGCAAGAATCGTTGATGGGGCTATGAAGCTCTTTCCTTGTGCGATACTCGGCAAGCGGCTTCCCTTTTTTAGGCTGAAAAATATGTTATAAAAACAATGGGTCCATAAATCTGTAACTCTTCCGTATCTTTCTACAAGTGTAAATCACTATTCTTGAATGTGCCTCTTACGACAGTTCAGTCATCTTGTGCCAGTTATTTAATATTGCCAGCCCATGTCTGGTCCCCCATAACGCGGCCGACAATAAAATTCAGCGATAATTAAAACACTCCCGCTGTTTGATTTGCCTGACCAAAGCTAATGCTTCCATCAAAAGCAATAGACGGTTGCGCCAGGACGCCATTAAGGAAGATTATTTATGTTTGTATAAAGCCGTTATTTTAAAACGGGAAGAAGATCGACCGGCTACGCTGTTTTTTTTTTTTTTTTTCGGATTTTCCATTAATTTCTAGGATCAGACGAAAACGATATTCGATTAAACCATATTCTGTGAAATCCATAAACAGATCTGAATAATTCAAAATTAAAGTTATGTAGACCAACCAGGCTATGGCAAAGTTGAGAGCTGGGGTGAGAATAACGTTAATTATACTCCAGAAACTTCCACAGAAGTAATAGTTTTCACAGACATATTATCCTTACAACATAAGACAATCCCAGTTAGCACACTGAAACATCTCATACAACATAAGACAATCCACAGTTAGCACAAAGAAACATCTCATACAACACAAGACAATCCCAGTTAGCACACAGAAACATCTCATACAACACAAGACAATCCCAGTTAGCACAAAGAAACATTTCATACAACATAAGACAATAACAGTCAGCACAATGAATAATCAGTTCTAAATTACCTACAAAGACAGCAGCAGATGAAGTGGTTCACTCACTAAGATAGAACGATTTGCAATGTCAAACCATACAAGGCATGCACCAAAAAAGGAGAGCACGAGGTAGACCAAGTACAAGATGGAAAGCTAACATCATAGACGCTCTACAACAGCACCCTGTGTCCATGGTCGAGGCGGTCAGAAGAGTAAGAAGCAGAACCTTTTATCTACCTCGACATCCAAAGCTGTTAAAGTAGACGTCAAGAAGAAGAAGAAATATCCTGTTCAACCCTGAGGAACAAAACTGGGATCGTAACGCTAGACTGGATTCCACCCACGATATCAAAGTGATTGAACATAAAAGAACGGAATAGAGGAATAGATTGTCAGCCCTATGTGACATATAATGACATGACAGGACAATTGAGGAATAGACTGTCAGCCCTATGTGACATATAATGACATGGCAGGACAATGGAGGAATAGACTGTCAGCCCTATGTGACATATAATGACATGGCAGGACAATGGAGGAATAGTACTGTCAGCCCTATGTGACATATAATGACATGGCAGGACAATGGAGGAATATACTGTCGGTAGTATGTAACATAAAATGACATAACAGGACAATGGAGAAATAGACTGTCAGCCCTATGTGACATATAATGACATGACAGGACAGTGAAGGAATAGACTGTCAGTAGTTTATGACATATAATGACATGACAGGACAATAAAGGGATAGACTGTCAGTAGTATGTGACATACAATGACATAGCAGGACAATGGAGGAATAGACTGTCAGCCCTATAATGACATGACAGGACAGTGAATGAACGAACAAGCCCCAAACACCTTGGGGCTTAGTCCCCATCACCAAAAATTTGTTAGCCCAACCATATATAGACGTTCTCTGTTGAAGCCTTTGTTTGTACATTTCCTATTAATTCAAATAGTTATTATACTTATTTACCAGCACACCATAATATTAATAATATTAATAATATTAATAATATTAATAATAACAATAACAAAAACAATAATAATAATAACACAATAATAATTGTAATAATATTACAAAAAATATATTTTAAATTTTTTTTTCTTCTTTTACATAAGTCTTTAAGCCCCTTTGAATCACCAGCTGCTATTTAAAAAAAAAAAACGCCCCCCCCCCCCTTTTCCCCCTTATTGTTTTCGTCGTGGCGACGCCCCTGCCTTTGTGACCAGGTTTTTAAATTTAAAAAAACACATTTGTTTTTTCTTTTTTAAGCGCCTGCAAAATAGTCACCACTGCAATGAGATTGTCGTCACAGATAAAATGGACGTTCTCTGAATCTTTGCCTTTAATGGTGTTGCGCCAAATGATCGTCATACTATTCATGTTAGTAAAACATCGCCTTCTCTAGAAATAGCCCCAGGAGGTCGTTGCATAAACGTTACACAGATATTCATAGGTTCGTTTTTTAAAGATACAAGTGGAAGGTGTGAAAACTATTGCTTCCCTCCTGGAGAGCGTGGGCTATGCGGAGTAGTTTGAAAACCGCTGAAGTGGAGAATGTATTCTATCCTAACAAATAGATAGATGTCTGCGGGAAGGATTAACAAGGGCAAATACCAGGGGTCAGAAATGTATGGAAATATTGTTCGTGTATATGAAACCGTTAACAGTGTCGGGAATATTGTTCGTGTATATGAAACCATTTACCATAGTCTAACAGTGTCGGATCTACGGGGGTTGGCTAAGAGACAATACACTTTACTGCTTGATGGCATTCTTCAGCAGATGTGATCGGATACAGCTGAACAGAGCTGAAGCAGAAATATGTGTCTGTCTGCAAACCTTCCTGTCTGCATATTTGTCTTTGTTTATCTTATCTTATCTTATCTTATCTTATCTTATCTTATCTTATCTTATCTTATCTTATCTTATCTGTCTGTCTGTC
>CAJHNH020001768.1:15000-47500 GCA_905116865.2 Candidula unifasciata | reverse complement strand
CCAAAGACGCCGACATGCAGGTAAACCAGTGTTATTATTACATGTGACTGGGTTTGTGGTTGTGTCTAGTGGGATTTCATAATAGATAATGCCCTATCTCAGCGGTTCTCAAACTATAGATCGCGACCCTTTCGTTGAGAGAGGGCGGGGGGGGGGGGGTGAGGTTAACCATCCTTTCATTAAGATCGCCAAAGATCATCGCAGAACAATTACTCATTGAAGTAATGAAGTAGCGACGTAAATAACTGTAGGGTTGGGGGTCGCCACAACATGGGGAACTGTATTCAAGGGTCGCCACACCACAACATGAGGAACTGTATTCAAGGGTCACCACAACATGAGGAACTGTATTCAAGGGTCACCACAACATGAGGAACTGTATTCAAGGGTCACCACAACATGAGGAACTGTATTCAAGGGTCACCACAACATGAGGAACTGTATTCAAGGGTCACCACAACATGAGGAACTGTATTCAAGGGTCGCCACACCACAACATGAGGAACTGTATTCAAGGGTCACCACAACATGAGGAACTGTATTCAAGGGTCGCCACACCACAACATGAGGAACTGTATTCAAGGGTCACCACAACATGAGGAACTGTATTCAAGGGTCGCCACACCACAACATGAGGAACTGTATTCAAGGGTCGCCACACCACAACATGAGAAACTGTATTCAAGGGTCGCCACACCACAACATGAGGAACTGTATTCAAGGGTCGCCACAACACGAGGAACTGTATTCAAGAGTCACCACAACATGAGGAACTGTATTCAAGGGTCGCCACACCACAACCTGAGGAACTGTATTCAAGGGTCACCACAACATGAGGAACTGTATTTAAGGGTCGCCACAACATGAGGAACTGTATTCAAGGGTCGCCACAACATGAGGAACTGTATTCAAGGGTCGCCACAACATGAGGAACTGTATTCAAGGGTCGCCACAACACGAGGAACTGTATTCAAGGGTCGCCACAACATGAGGAACTGTATTCAAGGGTCGCCACAACACGAGGAACTGTATTCAAGGTCGCCACAACCACAACATGAGGAACTGTATTCAAGGGTCGCCACAACATGAGGAACTGTATTCAAGGGTCGCCACAACATGAGGAACTGTATTCAAGGGTCGCCACAACATGAGGAACTGTATTCAAGGGTCGCCACAACACGAGGAACTGTATTCAAGGGTCGCCACACCACAACATGAGGAACTGTATTCAAGGGTCGCCACAACATGAGGAACTGTATTCAAGGGTCGCCACAACATGAGGAACTGTATTCAAGGGTCGCCACAACATGAGGAACTGTATTCAAGGGTCGCCACAACATGAGGAACTGTATTAAAAGGTCGCGGCATTAGGACGGATGAGAACCCCGACTCATAATGAAACTGACGTATAAGACAGTTTTGATCAGCCAGCTATACGACACAATAAAGCAACACTAATTTATGGATAAGCCTCTAACTAAACAACCTTGAACGACGTCTTATGTTGGGTTCCATTCACTAACAGTATGTCTTGGCACAAGAAAATCCTGATATTACATAGATTCTCTTTAACCCCTGTTGAATCTGTTATATTGTGCTTCTTCTACTTCTTCTTCTTCTTCGCGTTGAACGAATGAAAGTAAACCTTCCAAAACTCTGCCAAGACGGTTTCATGATAAATAGGTTTTTTCCAATGTTTTGGTAATGCTTCGCGGGCCACATTCTGCGGGCCGGACACGGAGTGCAGGCCGCCAGTGAAGTAGCTATGGTTGATATTTTCAATAAACCTGTTAGCGATGACACACACACGTATACATACACACACACAGACACACACAAACACGCACGCTTACATGCACAGACGCACGCGCGCAGACACACACACACGCACACACACACACACACGCATGCACAACTTGTTGCTTATCACCAACTGTCAAGGCTAAAGCTGATCAACATGTCTCAACTGTGAACCGGGTGTAACTGATTCAAGCATCTTTATCTTGAGGTTAGGCTAGTTTCACAGTACATGTTTGAACATATCAAAGCAATGTGTCCCAGCTGTGAATCTAAACAAAGAAGACACAAATAACAATTCACTGTCTGGTGTATGCATTTATTCATGTATGTGCTTCACTTTAATCAGCTGTTACTGCAGTATGCATCTGACGGGATACATAAAAAACGTGCCCGGCAATAAATTGTGAAATCTGCTGTTTGTGTCTCCAAGTTTCAATGTTGTCTTCAAGTTTCAACATATGACTGTGAACCCTGGACATTTAATTAACAAGCCAAACAATTTCTCGAGGCCTCAGAGGTGTAGTTTTACACAAGGATCCTCAAACAAAAACAATTAATTGTTCTGAAAAGGGCGAGGGCCCGAAGACAACACCTTTATACGTTTCGGAACTCACTTTTCTATGATTATTACTTATTAAGCGAACGGAACGCGCGCTTTTGCATAGACGTGAGCCTCTTGATAACAGAACTGGAACAACCATCCCATATTGTAGAGCAATAGTCTATATATGTCTGGATGTGAGAAATATACAAAATCTTTCTTTTGTTTTCATCAAGAAAGTTTTTAATTTTTGAAAGCTGGAAAAGCTTTTTAGCTGTTTGCTTTACAAGTGCTTGTACGTGTGAGTTGAAGGTTAGATTTGCATCAATGATCAACCCCAGTGCTTTGTGCTCAGTTACACTTTCCACTTGATTCCTCCCAATGTGGAGTTGAAGCGTTCTCTGTGAATTTAGACTTCATAGTTTTTGTCTCGTTGTTATTAGCATAGATTTTGTTTTATTAATGTTTATTTGCATACGATTTGCACTGCTCCATTTGGCTACATTGGTTAGTTCTTGTTGTAATGACGACTCTAATGCACTGCTGGTTTCAGCATTTGCATAGATGGTACAGTCGTCTGCGAATAGATCACAGGACGACGTCAGACATAAGGGAAGATCATTTATGTAAATACTAAATAACAGAGAGCCGAGGATCGAGCCCCGAGGCACCCCAGTATTTAAGCTAGTTGTCTGCGATAGGGATTTATTGTAAGAGATTATTTGTTTTCTATTTAACAAAAATGATTTTATTAAATTTAATAGCGTAGGGTTAAAATTCATTGTTTCTAATTTTCTAAAAAAGAATATTATGGTATATCATGTCAAAAGCTTTTTTAAAGTCTATAAATACCCCTCCACATATTTTCTCGTCATTAATATTCTTATGCCAGTTTTCTATCATGTTTGTTAAGGCAGTATGGCAAGAATATTTTGGTCGAAACCCTGATTGGTTATCCATTCTAAGTTTGTTGTGATCTAAATATTGAAATGTTACTTTATGAATATGTTTCTCTAGTAGTTTTGATAGAGATGATAACAGGGAGATCGGTCTATAGTCACCTGGAATGCTACTGTCTAAGGAACCAGATTTTAGGTTTGGATAAACTTTGGCAATCTTAAATGCCGACGGGAAGTAGCTTTTAGCAAGACATTGGTTATATAAAAAAGTCAATGATTCGCAAATAGCTGGTGCAGCACTGCGAAGGATCCTATTGCTGATTCCATCTAAACCGGACGCATTGCTGTTTCTGAGGCTGTTGAGATGTGTAAACACATCGGCCACTGACATGAGAGGTATGTCAGAAGGAATATTTTCGGAGCATTTATTTTCACAAAATGATGAAAGCAGGGATAAATCACAAGGACAATTTAGTATTGTGGCTTTTTCATATCAGCTTCAAAGAACTTACTAAAATCATCTGATGTTATGTTAGATGTCAGTAAACGCGTTGAAGTACCTCATATCCGTATGTTGCTGCAAGGAAGATGGGAGATAGTCCCCGACTCACATCCGTATGTTGCTGCAAGAAAGATGTAAGTTCTCAAAATTGTAACTTTGATTACCTCGCTAGTGATGACAACAGTAAGGAAAATATCCAATGATTGGTGTCGCGTGTGTCGGTACCTGCTTGTTCATCCAGGCCCCAAGACACTACAACATTCGATCTAGATATAGCTAAAGTAGTTACGTCTTAAAAACATAGAGCTGTTTTTAAAGATGCTTATATCTTGTTTAATGTCTTGATATGTTTTGATTAGTTGAGTTAAAAATTCGAAGTTTGATATCAGAAGAACCTTTTTCCTACACCTGCACATATGTCCTAGTGCCGTAACAGTTGTAACCTGCACATATTTCCTGGTGCTGTAACAGTTGTAACCTGCATGTATTTCCTGGTGCTATAACAATTGTAACCTGCACATATTTCTTGGTGCTGTAACAATTATAACCTGCACATATTTCTTGATGCTGTAACAATTGTAACCTGCACATATTTCTTGGTGCTGTAACAATTGTAACCTGCACATATTTCCTAGTGGTGTAACAATTTAACCTGCACATATATCCCGGTGCTTTAACAATTGAAACCTGCACATATTTTGTGGTGCTGTAACAGTTGCATCCTGCACATATTTCCTGGTGCTGTAACAATTGTAACCTGCACATATTTCCTGGTGCTGTAACAGTTGTAACCTGCACATATTTCGTGGTGCTTTAAACAAATTTAACCTGCACATATTTTCTGGTGCTATACCAATTGTAATCTGCACATATTTCCTAGCGCTGTAACAAATTTAACATGCACATATTTGCTGGTACTGTAACAATTGTAAACTGCCCATATTTCGTGGTGCTATAACAGTTGTAACCTGCACATAATTTCTGGTGTCATGACAATTGTAACATGCACATATTTCTTGGTGCTGTAACAATTGTAAGCTGCACATATTTCTTAGTGCTTTAACAAATTTAACATGCACATATTTCCTGGTGCTGTAACAATTGTAACCTGCACATATTTCTTGGTGCTGTAACAATTGTAATCTGCACATATTTTCTGGTGCTGTAACAATTGTAACCTGCACATATTTCTTGGTGCTGTAACAATTGTAAGCTGCGCATATTCTTAGTGCTGTAACAATTGTAACCTGCACATTTTTCTTGGTGCTGTAACAATTGTAACCTGCACATATTTCCTGGTGCTTTATCAATAGTTACCTGCACATATTTCCTGGTGCTTTATCAATTGTAACCTGCACATATTTCCTGGTGCTTTATCAATAGTAACCTGCACATATTTCCTGGTGCTTTATCAATAGTAACCTGCACATATTTCCTGGTGCTTTATCAATTGTAACCTGCACATATTTCCTGGAGCTGTACAATTGTAACCTGCACATATTTCCTGGTGCTGTAACAATTGTAACCTGCAAAGTTCATGGCGACGATATTAGTCAAGCTTATACTGCAGATATAGATAATCTATTTCAAGCGAACAAATAAATAAGAAGAAGTCAGGCGTCTTAAATTCACAGGGTCACCACGCCCCTGTCCTACATAATGAAATAGTAAATAGTTTTTTTTAATCGCTTAGTGGGAATACCCAATGTGCAGGAACGTCTGCTGTGATAACTTATCAGAAGATAAAATAACCTGTTTCTCTGTGTGACGCCGTGAACCAGGGTCGTCGTTGACACGACCAGGCGGCGACCGTAAACCACGCTCATCAGTGACAGCCAGGATGTCGTTACCCATCTAATAAAAACAACAATATAACAGAGCCGCCGTCAAGCATGTGGATGACTCACCGCTGTTATCTTCTAGCCAGTTAAGCTAAGAGAACAGCCGATTGTCAGTTTCCAAAGCTTTTCTTAGCCCTAAAGATACTAGTCTATTATTACAAGGCTAGATTTACTGGTGAGAATGGAAACCGGTTGTAGAAATCTACTCTAGTATACTCTAAGACAACAAACAGCCCGTAGGTTGTAGAAATCTACTCTAGTATACTCTAGGACAACAGTCTGTAATTGTAAAAGCTGGCGTTCCAAACCTCACAGTTCATATGTTTAGGCGTTTACTGTGCCTTCCATTATATTTAAACAACGGCCATAAGTAACATGGAGCTTTTTGGGATAATATTTTGTGCATTAATTTCGCCTTATTGAAAAGTAGGCGTTCACGAAGCGGTAGTAGCATAAGACCTTTATACGTTTCGGAACTCACTTTTCTATGATTATTACTTATTAAGCGAACGGCGCGCTTTTGCATAGACGTGAGCCTCTTGATAACAGAACTGGAACAACCATCCCATATTGTAGAGCAATAGTCTATATATGTCTGGATGTGAGAAATATACAAAATCTTTCTTTTGTTTTCATCAAGAAAGTTTTTAATTTTTGAAAGCTGGAAAAGCTTTTTAGCTGTTTGCTTTACAAGTGCTTGTACGTGTGAGTTGAAGGTTAGATTTGCATCAATGATCAACCCCAGTGCTTTGTGCTCAGTTACACTTTCCACTTGATTCCTCCCAATGTGGAGTTGAAGCGTTCTCTGTGAATTTAGACTTCATAGTTTTTGTCTCGTTGTTATTAGCATAGATTTTGTTTTATTAATGTTTATTTGCATACGATTTGCACTGCTCCATTTGGCTACATTGGTTAGTTCTTGTTGTAATGACGACTCTAATGCACTGCTGGTTTCAGCATTTGCATAGATGGTACAGTCGTCTGCGAATAGATCACAGGACGACGTCAGACATAAGGGAAGATCATTTATGTAAATACTAAATAACAGAGAGCCGAGGATCGAGCCCCGAGGCACCCCAGTATTTAAGCTAGTTGTCTGCGATAGGGATTTATTGTAAGAGATTATTTGTTTTCTATTTAACAAAAATGATTTTATTAAATTTAATAGCGTAGGGTTAAAATTCATTGTTTCTAATTTTCTAAAAAAGAATATTATGGTATATCATGTCAAAAGCTTTTTTAAAGTCTATAAATACCCCTCCACATATTTTCTCGTCATTAATATTCTTATGCCAGTTTTCTATCATGTTTGTTAAGGCAGTATGGCAAGAATATTTTGGTCGAAACCCTGATTGGTTATCCATTCTAAGTTTGTTGTGATCTAAATATTGAAATGTTACTTTATGAATATGTTTCTCTAGTAGTTTTGATAGAGATGATAACAGGGAGATCGGTCTATAGTCACCTGGAATGCTACTGTCTAAGGAACCAGATTTTAGGTTTGGATAAACTTTGGCAATCTTAAATGCCGACGGGAAGTAGCTTTTAGCAAGACATTGGTTATATAAAAAAGTCAATGATTCGCAAATAGCTGGTGCAGCACTGCGAAGGATCCTATTGCTGATTCCATCTAAACCGGACGCATTGCTGTTTCTGAGGCTGTTGAGATGTGTAAACACATCGGCCACTGACATGAGAGGTATGTCAGAAGGAATATTTTCGGAGCATTTATTTTCACAAAATGATGAAAGCAGGGATAAATCACAAGGACAATTTAGTATTGTGGCTTTTTCATATCAGCTTCAAAGAACTTACTAAAATCATCTGATGTTATGTTAGATGTCAGTAAACGCGTTGAAGTACCTCATATCCGTATGTTGCTGCAAGGAAGATGGGAGATAGTCCCCGACTCACATCCGTATGTTGCTGCAAGAAAGATGTAAGTTCTCAAAATTGTAACTTTGATTACCTCGCTAGTGATGACAACAGTAAGGAAAATATCCAATGATTGGTGTCGTGTGTGTCGGTACCTGCTTGTTCATCCAGGCCCCAAGACACTACAACATTCGATCTAGATATAGCTAAAGTAGTTACGTCTTAAAAACATAGAGCTGTTTTTAAAGATGCTTATATCTTGTTTAATGTCTTGATATGTTTTGATTAGTTGAGTTAAAAATTCGAAGTTTGATATCAGAAGAACCTTTTTCCTACATGTGACAATACGCTCGGTGACTTCAGAAGGTCTTTCCTTAACCTACTTTTATTTCTTTGTATTTTGAAAGTATACAGGAAAATAGGGATTTGGAGACATTCTTTATTTTAAGTAGGCGAAATGAACAAGCATTTAATTCTCCTGGGATGTTGGCGATATCACACACTAAAACTTTTTCCCAGACGTTAAGTGTTAAGGTACAGAGATAAGACTGACCAAGCAGACTTACTGACTGGAGATTTGCACACCATCTGTTGGTGTCAGATATTTTATCTCTTAGCCAGACTTTTAGGAGCAGCTAACTCCGGCTAATTGTGTTTAATTCCCCCTGAGGTTACCTAACTCGACGGCAGGTCCGACGGTCACTATTGACACAGTGAGCGGAAAGTGTTGGCAGAAGAATTGACACCGTCTGATTTTATTGTGAAGTAGTAGACTGGAGGTGTGACTAGGCCTATTAGCTGGGACCAGCTTAATTGAACCAGGAGATCCTAGCGTGGGAATTCAAACTTGTTGTACAGTCACTGACTGACAGGGAATATACACCCACAGGGGAGGAGCTGTGATATCCCGTAATGAGAATGATTTTAGGCGTAATGTAGGAGGAGCTTGATAAAAGTTATAAAGGGGTGAACTATAGGTCTGGTAAATGAGATCCTGTCGAGCACATGCCATCTGTTGGGCTTAACCTAAGCTTGAGACAGAACTTTTGGCATCGTGGTTTCATTTTTCCAGTTCCCACATTGGGCAGGGACTAGTAGGCATCCATTATTTGCCGACCGTCGAGTGTAACGACCTGCAGAAAGCAGTGAGGACGACAAACTGGAAAAGATAGGCAGGGTCTCAAGCCGAGAACTGTCCAAATGGTTGTTACTTTCCAATACCTTTATGATTTCATCATACACATCATCCCAACTCTACTAGCCTAAACAAGTTCATTTTATTTTAATTTCGATTTATTAAAATAAATCTTTTTGATGTCGTAACAACATTACTTGAGTAAATTGTGTACTTAGGTTCAAGTGTCTTTGTGCATATTAGTTTACTTCAGCTAACAAATATTTAAATCACTTGATGGGGGCTTTTAAGTAATGCCAGGAAAGGAGACCAGTCGCAGGGGTTAAATGAGCACCTGGATTATATCACAGTGGGTGTATCCAGATATCTATCTATCCCTTCTCCTTCTCCTGTGGATACAAGTACAGCAACTTTCATTTCATGGAACGAGCCACTCGCTGTTTTCTTGGCTATCCAGGACTGTCTAGGATCAACATAGCTTAGATAATAGTCCAGTTTCTCACGTGGGTGGGCATTGTTAAGGTTCAAACCCACACCCTCACTATATCAGTGTATTTACCCACGTGGGCGCGCGACAATTGGGGACTCGTCCGGGATTAGAACCCACCGACAATTGGAGATCTCGTCTGGGAATTTATAACATCGAGCGACATCGAGCGACAATTGGGTATCTCGTCTCGGGGTTTATAACATCACGTAACTATTGTGTCGCTCTCTAGAATTAAAACCTGACACAAGTGGCGTCCCGCCAGCGATCAAACCCGGCAGACCCTAGACTAACGAATAAAAAGTTTAATTTCATAGATTTCATTTTAACTCTTCGTCCAGTTCTTAGACTAAAATCATACTTAGTAATTGGTAACTGGGAAGATTAAAATTATAATAACTGTAAAAGTAATTAATTGATGAAATCATATGAGTTAACTGTCTATCATTGAACATTTCATGAACATTGATCAATGTGTAATCTATAGTGCTTAGTTAGAGTTGATGAATTGATGATTTTTTTTTTTGCTTGCATATTTCATTTGATATAGATTGTAGAACATATTACATGCTGACATCATATCATTGAGATTAATAATTAGTGACTGAGTGTAACATCGCTTTGATCATTTATAGGTTTATCCTTTTGCTGCTATAGTATTCTATAGGCTGTTAATCTGGTAGGCTGCTTTGCATCATATACATCTTTGTGCGGCTGTCATAGTCTCCTCTGGTGCCAAGTTCACTGTACTTTGCTCTGACATATCCTTCTTATCCTGACTCGAGGGATTATCATATTGATTTCTGGATAGACCTGATAGATAGAGAATGGACTTACGTACCGAGTACCAAAAAGATGTAAGAAAATTCGGGATAGCTGAGGGTAGAGTAGGGGCACAGTTAGAAACATATATTAAATGCCAGATGGATACTTTTGATTATATGGTTGCCCGTAATGCTGCAGAGAAAAAGCGCCAGTTGGAGCTAGAAGAATATAATAGGCAGGAACAGCTTAGGAAAGAAGAGTATGAAAGAGAGGAACAGCTAAGGAAAGTAGAGTATGAAAGAGACATACAGCTTATAAGAGAAGAATTAGAAAGAGAGATAGAGTGTATTCAGGAAGGATTTGCTGAAAGGATGCGGCGTAAGAGTGAAGAAATTCATCGAAAACTGCTACTTGAGAGGGCAGAAAAAGATAGGATAAAACAGCAAGCAGAAAACATTAGCGTTGAGGAAACTGCGAGTATATGCGAGGAAAAACCATTACCTCAGGCTGAAACTCAAACAGATATGGTGGGGGCCCACCTAAACCATTGAGGTGTGCACTCCTTGGCCAACTTCAACAGCTAAGGAAGAAAACATAAAAACCGGAGGACAGTATCTCACACCTCTTATTCCTACAGAGAAAAGAGGCAACAAGGAGAACTCTTCTTTAGGGATAACCAGATCTACATTGCTGGACCCCTTAACTTCCATTCTTAAGCCTAAAAGGAAAAGATGGAACAAGAAGCAGAAATCTTCTAAAGGGACCAGATCTACATTGCTGGAACCCCTTACTCCCATTACCTCAGACGAGATAAATGAGAGCGAACCTGACAGTAGTGACAAGCGTGATAACGGTTGTAACCGTAGACATAGCGGTTCGACTGACACACCAGACATTAATGAGGACGAGGGCAAAGACTTACCCAACTCCCATATCCCCTTTGGTCCCTTCATGCAAGAAGAGGAATTAAAGCAGACTGATGTAGGGAATAACGCTGAACCTGTGTCCCCTATTTCCTTGGATGCGGCCGCATGCCTAATGGAATGTGTTAGTTCTGACTTTACACCCGAAGGAGTTGACTGCGATGGCGGCAACACACCTCCTGATTTGCTTTCACTGGACTGTGCATATGAAAGCCAGACCAAGGTGAGAATAGCAGATGAGGAGGAGAGTTCTCTGGACGTCTTGACGATCTTAGAGACTCGACATAAACAGGACAATTCTGCTAGGCCTGTGCACGTCGATAATGGACAGACAGAAGTGTTTGCCATTATCGAAGAAGAAAATACTTTTCGTGAGCAGGGAGACAACTTGTCTCTGCTGCCCTGTACAGCTGGGGCGACAGGGATACTTCTGATGAAGGACCCTGAAGCAGAACAAGCCATGAATAGTAGGGAACCCCAACATTCTGGTCTTGTAGTACTCTTTGCTTCGAATGAAGTGACAGGGGTATCTCAGCTGGTGGTGGAAACTTCATTGCGAAGAAATCCCACCTTACAGTCTACAGGAAACCCTGAGTTTTTTTCTGATTTGACTGTATACCCTGACTTGATTTCGTGCTCTGACTCTGGACTGATCTTTGTTAAAGACAATTCCACCCTGACAATTTGGCAAGGTAAAGACAGAATGCACCGAAGAGGCAACAAATGGACACTCTTCAGAGAAATTGTTAGTGGTAAGTGGCACTCACTTCGTGGGATCACGATGAGTGAAGATATCCCTCGTTTTAAGAGGAGATTTGTAACAGATTTTTCAAGAATCTGTAGACGGAAGAAAAGAGGATCCAACCTGACTGCAACTAATCCTTTTAGTAGAACACTTCAGGCTCTCCCTAGGCAGATAGGGCGCGGCGAAGTGAGGAAACGCACAGAGGTTGTCAGTCAACGGCGCAGAGGAGTTCCGTTGACAAAGCATGGATCTTTGATTATCCGATGGAAGGAGGAACCTCCGGACAAAGGGACATTACCGAGCGACTGCTTGGAATACCCGCTCATTACCAGGATCAATGACAGTATTGAATTATCCTGGATGAAAGGACTTTCCACTGCCATAAAGAATACTGGAAACAGAAAACTTATGGGCAGTTATGCAAAGAAGGACTTGAAATTCTTGGAAGCCACAGAGCGTGCTGATGTGCGGTCAGGGTGACCGAACTTAAGGGGGAGGCTATGTGACAATACGCTCGGTGACTTCAGAAGGTCTTTCCTTAACCTACTTTTATTTCTTTGTATTTTGAAAGTATACAGGAAAATAGGGATTTGGATACATTCTTTATTTTAAGTAGGCGAAATGAACAAGCATTTAATTCTCCTGGGATGTTGGCGATATCACACACTAAAACTTTTTCCCAGACGTTAAGTGTTAAGGTACAGAGATAAGACTGACCAAGCAGACTTACTGACTGGAGATTTGCACACCATCTGTTGGTGTCAGATATTTTATCTCTTAGCCAGACTTTTAGGAGCAGCTAACTCCGGCTAATTGTGTTTAATTCCCCCTGAGGTTACCTAACTCGACGGCAGGTCCGACGGTCACTATTGACACAGTGAGCGGAAAGTGTTGGCAGAAGAATTGACACCGTCTTTTTATTGTGATGACAGTGAAGTAGACTGAGGTGTGACTAGGCCTATTAGCTGGGACCAGCTTAATTGAACCAGGAGATCCTAGCGTGGGAATTCAAACTTGTTGTACAGTCACTGACTGACAGGGAATATACACCCACAGGGGAGGAGCTGTGATATCCCGTAATGAGAATGATTTTAGGCGTAATGTAGGAGGAGCTTGATAAAAGTTATAAAGGGGTGAACTATAGGTCTGGTAAATGAGATCCTGTCGAGCACATGCCATCTGTTGGGCTTAACCTAAGCTTGAGACAGAACTTTTGGCATCGTGGTTTCATTTTTCCAGTTCCCACATTGGGCAGGGACTAGTAGGCATCCATTATTTGCCGACCGTCGAGTGTAACGACCTGCAGAAAGCAGTGAGGACGACAAACTGGAAAAGATAGGCAGGGTCTCAAGCCGAGAACTGTCCAAAGGTTGTTACTTTCCAATACCTTTATGATTTCATCAACATCATCCCAACTCTACTAGCCTAAACAAGTTAATTTTATTTTAATTTCGATTTATTAAAATAAATCTTTTTGATGTCGTAACAACATTACTTGAGTAAATTGTGTACTTAGGTTCAAGTGTCTTTGTGCATATTAGTTTACTTCAGCTAACAAATATTTAAATCACTTGATGGGGGCTTTTAAGTAATGCCAGGAAAGGAGACCAGTCGCAGGGGTTAAATGAGCACCTGGATTATATCACTTGTAACCTGCATGTATTTCCTGGTGCTATAACAATTGTAACCTGCACATATTTCTTGGTGCTGTAACAATTATAACCTGCACATATTTCTTGATGCTGTAACAATTGTAACCTGCACATATTTCTTGGTGCTGTAACAATTGTAACCTGCACATATTTCCTAGTGGTGTAACAATTTAACCTGCACATATATCCCGGTGCTTTAACAATTGAAACCTGCACATATTTTGTGGTGCTGTAACAGTTGCATCCTGCACATATTTCCTGGTGCTGTAACAATTGTAACCTGCACATATTTCCTGGTGCTGTAACAGTTGTAACCTGCACATATTTCGTGGTGCTTTAAACAAATTTAACCTGCACATATTTTCTGGTGCTATACCAATTGTAATCTGCACATATTTCCTAGCGCTGTAACAAAGATCATTACGGTCTGAGGAGAATGGCACTGCGAGGAGTTACTAGGGGATCTAACCGACGCTCGACACTCGGAGGAGGGGCGAGACGGATATACAATCAGATTGTTATTGGTACCATCGAAATTTTAACTCTTCGCTTTCTGCTGAAGATGGGCACGGAGCGCTTATGGGAGTGTACTGAGTGCTGTTTTGTCGTTTCCTAATTCAACATTCAACAGACAGCCTGTAGGTTGTATAAATCTACTCTAGTATAGTCGAGGACAACAGACAGCCTGAACGTTGTAGAAATCTACTCTAGTATAGTCGAGGACAACAGACAGCCTGAAGGTTGTAGAAATCTACTCTAGTATAGTCGAGGACAACAGACAGCCAGAAGGTTGTAGAAATCTACTCTAGTATAACCAAGGACAACAGACAGCCTGTAGGTTGTAGAAATCTACTCTACTATAACCAAGGACAACAGACAGCCTGTAGGTTGTAGAAATCTACTCTATTATAGTCGAGGACAACAGACAGCCTGTAGGTTGTAGAAATCTACTCTAGTATAGTCAAGGACAACAGACAGCCTGAAGGTTGTAGAAATCTACTCTAGTATAGTCGAGGACAACAGACAGCCAGAAGGTTGTAGAAATCTACTCTAGTATAGTCGAGGACAACAGACAGCCCGAAGGTTGTAGAAATCTACTCTACTATAACCAAGGACAACAGACCGCCTGTAGGTTGTAGAAATCTACTCTACTATAACCAAGGAAAACAGACAGCCTGTAGGTTGTAGAAATCTACTCTACTATAAACAAGGACAACAGACAGCCTGTAGGTTGTAGAAATCTACTCTACTATAACCAAGGACAACAGACAGCCTGTAGGTTGTAGAAATCTACTTTAGTATAACCAAGGACAACAGACAGCCTGAAGGTTGTAGAAATCTACTCTACTATAACCAAGGACAACAGACAGCCTGTAGGTTGTAGAAATCTACTCTACTATAACCAAGGACAACAGACAGCCTGTAGGTTGTAGAAATCTACTTTAGTCTAACCAAGGACAACAGACAGCCTGAAGGTTGTAGAAATCTACTTTAGTCTAACCAAGGACAACAGACAGCCTGTAGGTTGTAGAAATCTACTTTAGTCTAACCAAGGACAACAGACAGCCTGTAGGTTGTAGAAATCTACTCTAGTATAACCAAGGACAACAGAAAGCCTGTAGGTTGTAGAAATCTACTATAGTATAACCAAGGACAACAGACAGCCTGTAGGTTGTAGAAATCTACTCTAGTATAACCAAGGACAACAGACAGCCTGTAGGTTGTAGAAATCTACTCTACTATAATCAAGGACAACAGACAGCCTGTAGGTTGTAGAAATTTACTCTAGTATAACCAAGGACAACAGACAGCCTGTATGTTGTAGAAATCTACTTTAGTCTAACCAAGGACAACAGACAGCCTGAAGGTTGTAGAAATCTACTCTAGTATAACCAAGGACAACAGACAGCCTGTAGGTTGTAGAAATCTACTCTAGTATAAAAAAAGGACAACAGACAGCCTTTAGAACGACATCAAATCTACAAACAAAACGTCTGCTGGTTTTAGTGACGTGGTCAATGACAATGAACTAATGATTGTCAGCGACATCAATGATATTCTACTTCTTGTTTCTCCTTCTACTCATTGTCGTCTAATTCTGTTTCTCTCTCCTCCTCCTCCTTCTTTTGCGATCTCTCCCATGCCCACTGGGTTTTATCACAAATATACTGATATTCTCGTCTGAATGGGTTTTTTCCCCGGTCTTTTGTTTAAGTTATATTATTATTAGGGCTGTACCGAATATTCGCTTCGTATTCGCTTCGGGGCCGAATAGTGGACCTAATAACTATTCGGTATTCGGCCGAATAGTTGCGGTCGCGCCGAATACGAATAGTGGTTACCTTACAACCGTTTCTGGACTGCTAGAAAAAAAAAACATATCAAGATTTTCCACCTTGGTTCATACTGTCAAGCGTTATCTTTGTGCACCACAAAATGGTTTTATTTTGCGACAAGTACAGAAATATAAGTATCTGAGCACATGGATAACATCAGATGGAAGATGCATTACTGAAATAAGAAACAGAAGAGGACAGGCAAAAACTGCATTTTATAAAAAGAAGAACATTTTATGCAATATATCTTTGTCATTAAAGGTTGGAAAAAGAATTCTTGCTTGCTACATACATCCAGTTTTAACATATGGCTGTAAGTCCTGGACAATCTGTAGGCAGGCCAAACAATTTCTTGAGACCTCAGAGATGTGGTTTTACAGAACAATGCTTAAAATAACTTGGACAGCAAAGAAAAAAAAAAAGCAACCAAGAGGTTTTGATAGAGGCGGGAGCCCGAAGACAACTACTCACAGACATCAGAAGGAGACAGTCATCATTTTTCGGCCATGTTATAAGATGAGGAATAATGGAACTTGTGGTGACCACTGGGAAGATCTGTGGAAGGAGGCATAGAGGAAGACAACAAGAGAAGTTTCTTGACAGTCTTGTTGCATGGCATGGAGGTGTGTCAGCACACGAACTGATACATGCTGCAGGAGACCGCAGATTGTGGCGAGGCATGGAGGTGTGTCAGCACACGAACTGATACATGCTGCAGGAGATCGTAGATTGTGGCGAGGCATAATCAGCCATGCCAGTCGGCAAAGCACCTGATGATGATGATTCACTATTCGTATTCGGCCGAATAGTTGGTCCAGCTATTCGTATTCGGCCGAATAGTGAAAATCACTATTCGGTACAGCCCTAATTATTATCATATTTTTTCCCCCCATTGAAATCAAGTATTTTGGACTAAAATTTGTGTTGGGTTTGGGGGAGGCGCGGGCCGAGTAAAGCCACGCAGAGCGGTAAACGATTTTATAACAAAAATGAAAGGTTGTAAGAATGGAGACAGACTATGGGTTGAACAGTAGAGAATTCAGGAGACATTGAACAGTTTGGTCAGTATCCAAGGCTTAGACGAACTTATCTAACAACGCAAAATTACACGACGAGAACTGCAAGAAATGTAGATATATATGTCTGCTTCAAAAGCCACCAGTTAGGAAGCTTGCCATATGCAAGGAGTTAACGATACATACACTGGCATGGAGAGTTCCTGCCTGGCCGACCTCTCCCTGTCAGTCCCTCTCTGTCCCTGTGTATCAGTGATCGCATCAGTTGACGTCGGTGCTGTAAGCCGGTGTTCCTGAACCTTTGTTACAACCACTGCCTACCAGAACAGGGCAGTTGCTGCACCTGACAGTTGACCAAACAACCCCCCCCCCCCCCCCCTCCCCCGAACTAAAATTTGATGACACGCAATTGTAATTTGCAATAATGCTGCTGCTCAAAGGTTAGACAATCTACGCGGCCCAACAGCGTTTCAGGGATTTGTATGCTGCTGAAAAGAATTTCCGGGGTTTGTATGCCGCTGAAAATAATTTCCGGGATTTGTATGCCGCTGAAAATAATTTCCGGGATTTGTATGCCGCTGAAAATAATTTCCGGGATTTGTATGCGGCTGAAAAGAATTTCCGGGATTTGTATGCGGCTGAAAAGAATTTCCGGGATTTGTATGCCGCTGAAAAGAATTTCCGGGGTTTGTATGCCGCTGAAAAGAATTTTCGGGGTTTGTATGCCGCTGAAAAGAATTTCCGGGATTTGTATGCCGCTGAAAAGAATTTCCGGAATTTGTATGCTGCTGAAAAGAATTTCCGGGATTTGTATGCTGCTGAAAAGAATTTCCGGGATTTGTATGCGGCTGAAAAGAATTTCCGGGATTTGTATGCCGCTGAAAAGAATTTCCGGGATTTGTATGCTGCTGAAAAGAATTTCCGGGGTTTGTATGCCGCTGAAAAGAATTTCCGGGGTTTGTATGCCGCTGAATAGAGTTTCCGGGATTTGTATGAGGTTGAATAGAGTTTCAGGGATTTGTACGCGGCTAAATAGCGTTCAGAGATTTGTATGACGCTGAAAAGTTTCAGGGATTTGTACATATTTTATTTTTAACCTTGATGTGATAATCGGGAAAGAGAAAAGCTACCTACCTTATCGTGTTATAAGCTTAGGTAAAACATGTTTGCCGGCCCGCCTGGACTAGCCCGGGCCCCACCAGTTGAAGAACACTGCTCTCATCATTTCATTAGTCCTCACATTTCTTTATAAACTTTTTATGTGCTTGTTATTGTATGTCCACCAGCATAATAATTCAGCTGAAAACAGGACATACCACTTGTATTTAGAGTTAAATACAAGGCAGTTGACCCCCATTTTTTCTTTCTTTTCCCCTCCACCCCTCCCCCCTCCCAAGGTCACAGGGGTGAATGAGTTAATAACGGCATTAAAATCCGGACCATTGCCTCCCCCCCCCCCCCGAAATAAATGAAACAATGTGCTCTTTACTTACAACCGAGAGGGGGGGGGGGGGGAGAGAGACGTGCTATGATAAAGACTTCCATCAACACATTTATTTCAGAAATCAAAATTAGCTAACAATTTAAATTATAATGAAGTTTATAAACATAAGTCGGTGTCTGTTGCTTAGGCGTTGCGAACGCGCTTCGTAATGCCGGGGTGCTGGGTTCGATCAGATCTGCGGGCCTTGCGCTGGTTTTGACAGTGTTATTGAGAAGATATAGAGGTTAGCCTCGAATATATTGAATTAGTGGCCGTGAACCACAACCGGGGATGGTCATTGAGAGGAGGCGAGTTAGTTGGTGAGACAGCTAACTCTATAAAATTCCTCAAAACTCTACGACATGGCCATCGGCGGGTAAGAGGCGCCATAACATCCCCCCCCCCCCTGCTGCCTTGCAGGGTAAGTCTCTTTAGACAAAGGCTATTGGAAGGCGTCGGCTCTGTGGCTAAGTCGATGTGAACACTTCGCTTCGTAATGCCGGGATGCCGGGTTCGATCCCAGCTGCGGGCAATGCGCCTTGCGTTGGTTTCGACAGTGGTATCAAGAAAGCCGACCGTCCAGAGAGCAATGGCAAACTACTGGACGTAATTTGCCTAGAGAAACCACACAACAGCCAGGGGCTGTTAGGGTTGGTTCTGCAACGTCCTGTAAAGGATACGCATCAACCTTATTGGAAGGCAAGGGGAAACCATCGCTGTACTATCCCAAGTAAACCATGCCTCAAAATACAACTTATCACAGACATCCTTTTTCGGCTATGTTATGAGAAGAGGGAAAACAGAACATGTTGTGACCACTGGAAAGATCTGTGGAAGGAGGGATAGAGGAAGACAACGAGAGAAGATGCTTGACAGTCTTGTTGCATGGCATGAAGGTGTGTCTGTACTCGAACTGATACATGCTGCAGGAGATCACAGATTAAGGAGAGGCATGATCGCCCACGCCAGTCGGCAAGGCACCTGATGATGATGATCGAGAAGCCGATAGTCCAGTAGAAAATGGCAAACTGCTGGACGTAAATTTGCCGATAAAAACCACAACAGCCAAACAAGGCTAGTGTTGTTTCTGCAACGTCCTTTAATTACGCAGCTTACTTATTTACAGATATAAAGCTATAATGTATGTTCTATTCTGAGCTTATTGCTAGAATTGTTTAAACGGCACAATTGGCGCTACTGTGGAGACCCGAAGAGTCGGCCAGGACACACCGCACACACGGGGCTGCGCCGGTAAAAACGGGGCGCATGGAAAATTCTGGACAGTCTTAATGCATGGCACGGAGGTGTGTCAGCACAGGAACTGATACAGGCGGCAGGAGATCGCAGATTGTGGAGAGGCATGATCGCCCACGCCAGTCAGCAAGGCACCTGATGATGATGATGATGATGATGGTCATCCTAAACAGATGTCACTTTTCCCTACGACTGTCTCCAGTTTTCCAATACTTCAAAAGGTCGTGGTTTTCACAATGACGGAACAGCCTACCGTCTTTCTTGTTTATTATCTAGTGACATCGCTGTAAGATCGAAAGGCGCTTGTACGGTGATATGGATCGAGGAGACCGTCTTCTCTGGCTTCACAACAGATTTTATGATTTTATCGCGGACGGATTTCTCATTATGACACGAGTCTCTGGGTCTAGTAAAAGCAGTGCATTAAAATCATTACGGTTTCCAGATCTATGACTTCCTAGATGTGACACACACACGGCCTTCTCTATTTATTTTAATTAGAGACGGCATTGTGACACACCAAGTGGTGGTGCCAACAACTACAGACACACAATATAAATAACTATTGTTAATGTGCTCATAGATTTCAACAATGTGTGTAAGGGGGGGGGGGGGTTTATATTTGAAATGAGTATTTGGCCATACGCTTAAGAACACTGGGATTTTGTGCCCCAAAAAAAACTGGTTCGTGTACTCGGTGAGGTGATTCTCCCCCCCCCCCACCCCCCACTCCCCCCCACCCTCCCCCTTTTCTCTCTCTCTCTCTCTTTCTCTCCCATCCTTTCCTTTTTTTTTCCGACGCGGGCAACAATAAAAATCTAATCCGCACAGGCTCTGACGACTGCACTAGTGATAGGGCCCTAATTTGTCCGTCTGAGTTGAGCTGAGTTGAGTCAAGAATTGTCTGGCCGAGTTGTGCTGAGTTGAGTCAAGAAATGTCCGGCTGAGTTGAGTTGAGCTGAGTCAAGAACTGTATGCCGAGTTGAGCTGACTTGAGTCAAGAATTGTCTTGCCGAGTTGAGCTGAGTTGAGTCAAGAATTGTCCGGCTGAGTTGAGTTGAGCTGAGTCAAGAATTGTATGCCGAGTGGAGCTGACTTGAGTCAAGAATTGTCTTGCCGAGTTTAGTTGAGTTGAGTCAAGAATTGTCCGGCTGAGTTGAGTTGAGCTTAGTCCAGAATTGTCCGGCTGAAAGAGCCTCATATCAGTACCGTAACAGTGGTCAGTTCTAACAGTGTTATCAGTTTTAACGACTCACCTGTTTTGATTTGTGCGAACTGCAGATTCAGAAAATGGCGTGGGGCCACTTGCTAAAGCACCGGCGGTGCCTTATGCGATATTGCGTGTACAGACGGACTGTATCGATGTCAACAACAAGATTATAATTACCATTGTCATCAGCAATATTTCCGGTGCCAATAACATCACACCAGATTCGATTAACAACACCAACGAACTATCCTGCGATTGCTTACCCGAGGAGGAAAATCGATGTCAGTTGTATTTTAAAATCTTGAATTTAAAACTAGACTTGATTGACTGAAATTGTATTTTGGTATATTTAAAAACTCGAAAGTAAACTATGACATCTCTTTCCCACGTGTTGAGACACATTAGGAATAGGGTGCTAAAGCCCATTGTGTTTTACAGATAGACCAACCAGAACTTGATGCGTGATGTCATCAATATCAAGAAATTTATTTCCCAGAACATTTCTCGTATCAATTTTAGACTACATCCACCGGGAAGCCCCGATCAATTTGGAAAATCCCCGCCTCGGTGGTTGGAGGTCAACTGAAGTAACAGACCTTCATGGTTTCCGGCACGGCTTAGTCTATTACAGCGAAAACCGGTCGTGGTTCCCGGTAAGCCAAGGAGAAGAATGTCGCTGGGTGGCACTGACAAGGTGTATGGCCGACACGTTTGGACAAGGTAGAGAGTTCCATGTCATTGCGGGCAGCCATTGTAGCCAATGACGATATGTCTTGGATGGTTGGTTGGCTGACCGATTATTTGTTGTCTGGTTAACTTGTATGTTCATTACTTGGTTATTTGGTTGATGTATTGTTTGGCTTACTAAACGCTTGGTTAGTTGGTTGATGGATTATTTGGTTTGCTAAACGCTTGGTTAGTGGCTGATGGATCGTTTAGTTTGCTGAACGATTGGTTAGTGGCTGACAGATTGTTTGGTTTGCTAAACGCTTGGTTAAAGGCTGGTGGATCGTTTAGTTTGCTGAACGCTTGATTAGTGGCTGATGGATTGTTTGGTTTGCTAAACGCTTGGTTATTGGCTGATGGATCGTTTGGTTTGCTGAACGCTTGGTTAGTGGCTGATGGATTGTCTGGTTTGCTGGACGCTTGGTTAGTGGCTGATGGATTGGTTAGTCAACTGATTAATTGCTTGATTAATTGATGGAACGCTCGACTGGTTGGTTAATTTTTTGTTTGGCTGACAACTTTTGGTTAGTTGGTTGATTGAACGTGAGGCTGACTAAACGCTTGATTGCTTGTTTGATTATTCGTTTGTTAACTGGACGCTTGGTTAGTTGACTGGTGCATTGGTTGATTGATTCAATTAGTTAGTTAGTTAACTAATTTGTTGATTGCCTGGTTAGTTGGTTGGTTGATTGGTTAATTAATTTGCTTGGTTAGTTAGCCAACTGATTTGTTCATCGCCTGGTCAGTTGGTTGGTTGATAAATTTGCTTTTTTTTTTTTTTTAGCTAGCTGTTTTGTTGATTGCCTGGTTACTTGGTTGATTGATTGGCTGAATGGCAGAGCCGGACTTTTTTTTTTTCAAAAATGACTTTGGCTCCCAGGTCGACATAGCCTTGAGTGGGTACCGGCTGCAGTCCCGGGAAGTAAAGGCCGCTGGCGTGATGCTGACCACATCACCCATCTTGTGCCGATTGGTCTATAAAATATAGGTTTAGCCCTGTATGCCTAAAGGTGTAGAAAAGGGTCCTTTACTTTTTTTAACTTCTATTCAAGACTGGGTCAACTTGGGAGCCTAAGGTCATTTTTGAAAGAAAAAAAAACGCGAGCGTCTACCCGCTGCACGACGGCGACTCCTGGAATGTGTCTGGTGGACGACAAGCAGCAACTGTAACCATATTCCAGGCTGGTATACATTTCACCCCGCGTGCGGGCCTCACTCATCCATGTCCACCAAACATCCCTGTAGAACAAACATTAGTTAAGACAGTTCACATTTATTTTCTTACATATGCGCCCACGCCCATGCCTACAGTCTTCTTCTTCTTCTTTCGTTCGCCTGAAATAAGTTGTCTTTATCAGCAGTTTTGTCTCTTGTATAAATTTCACTGTCGTTGTTAGTTCATTCAGTGGTCCATAGAGTTTACGTTCCACTGTTGTAGTAAAAGACCTACAGTGTAGTAAAGGACATACAGTGTAGTAAAGGACCTACAGTGTAGTAAAGGACCTACAGTGTAGTGAAGGACCTACAGTGTAGTAAAGGACCTACGGTGTAGTAAAGGACCTACGGTGTAGTAAAGGACCTACAGTGTAGTAAAGGATCTACGGTGTAGTAAAGGACCTACAGTGTAGTAAAGGACCTACGGTGTAGTAAAGTACCTCCAGTGTAGTAAAGGACCTACAGTGTAGTAAAGGACCTACGGTGTAGTAAAGGACCTAAGGTGTAGTAAAGGACCTACAGTGTAGTAAAGGGCCTACGGTGTAGTAAAGGACCTACAGTGTAGTAAAGGACCTACAGTGTATTAAAGGACCTACGGTGTAGTAAAGGACCTACAGTGTAGTAAAGGACCTACAGTGTAGTAAAGGACCTACAGTGTAGTAAAGAACCTACGGTGTAGTAAAGGACCTACGGTGTAGTAAAGGACCTACAGTGTAGTGAAGGACCTACAGTGTAGTAAAGGACCTACAGTGTAGTAAAGGACCTACAGTGTAGTAAAGGACCTACAGTGTAGTAAAGGACCTACAGTGTAGTAAAGGACCTACAGTGTATTAAAGGACCTACAGTGTAGTAAAGGACCTACAATGTAGTAAACGACCTACAGTGTAGTAAAGGACCTACAGTGTAGTAAGGGACCTACGGTGTAGTAAAGGACCTACGGTGCAGTAAAGGACCTACAGTGTAGTGAAGGACCTACAGTGTAGTAAAGGACCTACAGTGTAGTAAAGGACTTACAGTGTAGTAAAGAACCTACAGTGTAGTAAAGGACCTACGGTGTAGTAAAGGACCTACAGTGTAGTAAAGGACCTACAGTGTAGTAAAGGACCTACAGTGTAGTAAAGGACCTACGGTGTAGTAAAGGACCTACAGTGTAGTAAAGGACCTACGGTGAAGTAAAGGACCTTTTTCACGCCTTCAGGCGTATTGGGTACATAGGGCTAAACCTATATTTCATGGACCAATTGGCACTTGAAGGGTGATGTGGTAAACAGCACACCGGCCGCCATTACTTTCCATGACTATACCCGGTACCCACTCAAGGCTGGGTGGACCTGGCCCCACAGTCACTATTGAAAAGAAAAAAAAAGAAAAGGCGGCCGGCGTGATGCTGACCACACCACCCACTGAGTGCCGACTGTTCTAGAAAACAAAGGTCGAGCACAATATGTCCATATACCTGAAGTCTGAACAAGGATCTTTGACTTCACTACAGTCGTCTGTGGGTGGGGAGAGAGGGGAAAAGGCGGAAAAGGGGGGTGGGGGGGGGCGTCTGTCTACTGGGTGCATAGATGCAGTCGGCGTATTTACACGGGAATCACAACACAAACACCACAACTATACTTCGTAAAGGAAATCCAGCCGTGCATATGCCGTAGATGTACATATACTAGGTTACAGAAAGGATGAAAGCTGAGCATCTGAGAGGGAACACACTAAACACATATGATGGCAAAATGGGTCCTGGGATTCCCTGCTCTCATTGTGGAAGACTTCTTTAACACCGGCAGGTCTTGTCGCTGGTCACACTGGGCATCGGCATGGGATGTGAGTCCTATGCCGCCACACAGCACAGTATAACACTATTATTTGGAAAGAGGAAAGGTGCCAATTAACTCACATATACTAGGGGTCAACATAGTGAGATGAGGCGAATTGTGCTTATCCCACATCATCTGTTCTTCCTCAGAAAGAGGAAAATAAGGCTCATCAAATGTCGTGTTTACTCGCTCATCAAATGTCGTGTTTACTCGCTCATCAAATGTTGTGTTTACTCGCTCATCAAATGTTGTGTTTACTCGCTCATCGAATGTTGTGTTTACTCGCTCATCAAATGCCGTGTTTAATCGCTCATCAAATGCTGTGTTTACTCGCTCATCAAATGCCGTGTTTACTCGCTCATCAAATGTTGTGTTTACTCGCTCATCAAATGCCGTGTTTACTCGCTCATCAAATGCCGTGTTTACTCGCTCATCAAATGCCGTGTTTACTCGCTCGTCCAATGCCGTGTTTACTCGCTCATCAAATGCTGTGTTTACTCGCTCATCAAATGCCGTGTTTACTCGCTCATCAAATGCCGTGTTTACTCGCTCATCAAATGCCGTGTTTACTCGCTCATCAAATGTTGTGTTTACTCGCTCCTCAAATGCAGTGGTTACTCGCTCATCAAATGCCGTGGTTACTCGCTCATCAAAAGTTGTGCTTACTCGCTCGTCGAATGTTGTGTTTACTCGCTCATCAAATGTTGTGTTTACCTCGCTCATCAAATGTTGTGTTTACTCGCTCATCAAATGCCATGGTTACTCGCTCATCAAATGCCGTGGTTACTCGCTCATCAAAAGTTGTGCTTACTCGCTCCTCAAATGCAGTGGTTACTCGCTCATCAAATGCCGTGGTTACTCGCTTATCAAAAGTTGTGCTTACTCGCTCGTCGAATGTTGTGTTTACTCGCTCATCAAATGTTGTGTTTACCTCGCTCATCAAATGTTGTGTTTACTCGCTCATCAAATGCCATGGTTACTCGCTCATCAAATGCCGTGGTTACTCGCTCATCAAAAGTTGTGCTTACCCGCTCGTCGAATTTTGTGTTTACTCGCTCATCAAATGTTGTGTTTACCTCGCTCATCAAGTGCCGTGCTTACCCGTTCATCCAATGCCGTATTTACTCGCTCATCTGATGCTGTGTTTACTCGCTCATCAAATGTGTTTACTCGCTGATCAAATGATGTGTTTACTCGAGCGTACTGAATGGAATGATAACACAAACAACGAATAAAAACGGCAAAGGAAACACTCAACGTTCCTGGCGTGCTGATAGTCGCAGCTCTATGAACAGTTTCATCCGTGGGAGGAAAACAAAACAAGAAAATGACAATTCAAACAAAAAGGTTAACCGAGGAATAATCCAAGCAAAAGCCAATTTAAAAAAAGGAAAAGCATAGAATTTGCAACCGTTGTTCGGAGAAAATCCGTTAAAGGAGAGAACCAGGGCCGACTCTGTTTATAGAGAATTTATACATAAATACAGAAGGGCGTGGAGAGAACCTAAAATATGCTATGGAATCTGTTGTAGGACAGTGGAACTGCTGTAGGAATGTGTACTAACAGTTTAGGAAGCTTTCAAAAGCAGTCAAGTTACTCATGAGATTGTTAATGCGTATTATTTTACAGAGTAAATGATAACTATTGCCAGGAGGGGACACACACACACACACACAAACACACACAAACACACACACACACACACACACACAGACATGTATATGCGTGTGAGTGTGTGTGTGTATGCATGGGCGAACAAAGTTTTTATTTTTATTTTGGTCATGTGTCTTATTAAGACATCCAAACAAAACTAGGAGTGCAAACTTACATATTATAAACAACGTATTCCTGCCAAACATGGACACTATCTAAAACCCATAAACTCAAAATCATCACCTGCGAGATGAGAAGCCTGAGAAAAGCAGCCAACCTAACCATCCGAGATCGAGTTGATAATGATATTAACAGAAAGTTTTAGGTGGAAACCTTGTACTAGTTTCATCGATAAACTGCAGATCAAGTGGTTTGGTCATATCTTTAGAATGCAGCAACATCAAATACCATCACTGGCTCTACATCTCAGAAATATCAGCTACAAGAGCAAGAGGACGGCCGCGGAAAACATGGATCGACAACATTAAAGGCATTCTACGCCTTCACGGCATGACAATAGCCAGTGGCAGAGAGCGTGCACTGGATCGCAAATTGTTCCTCCCCACGCCGCTTAACTACACAAGTGGTTTATGATGATGATGATAAAGACATGGACTGGAGGACATCGTGGCGACTGGAAAGAATCGAGACAGAAAAGATAGAGGTAGGAGGGACAGAGACAGAAGAGATGAAAGAAGAACAGATTGAGATAGAAAAGATTCAATTAGAATTGACTGAAGCGGAATAGGCTGAGATAGAATAGAGGTTGCATGGTGTCTGGTCAACCAACTGGATAGGGTTGCATGGTGTCTGGTCAACAAACTGAATATGGTTGCATGGTGTCTGGTCAACAAACTAGACATGGTTGCATGGTGTCTGGTCAACAAACTGGATATGGTTGCATGGTATCTGGTCAACAAACTGGATATGGTTGCATGGTGTCAGGTCAACAAAATGGATATGCTTGCATGGTGTCTGGTCAACAAACTGGATATGGTTGCATGGTGTGTGATGACTTCACTTGGTGAGGATGGATAATGACGGTGATCATGACGATAACACAGAGCAGTGAAAGGGCAACATTAGAAAACCAATACCAGTCCTAGGATTTGCTAAACTGATGTTGACAGTGATTACGGTCGAGGTGCTGGAGGTGGTGGTGGTGGAGATGGTGGTGGTGATGATGATGATGATGATGATGATGATGATAATGATGATAATGATGATGATGATGATGATAATGATAATGATGATGATGGGACCAATGAAGAGTGTAACTACATGATCAGAAAACTTCAGCATACGTCGTAACGATAAGGAACATGAAACAATGGAGAGACACAATGGTATGACTGGAGCATAAGTGTTCTCCCTGACCCATAACGAGACCATGGGGGAGCAGACAAACGTGGACAGATGAGCTGAACTCCCAGTCTGTGGTTAACAAAGATGATGATAGTGATCACGTACTCTTTCATTACCAGACACAGATCATGTCACTGAGTCTATACCAACAGGTTTAGACTTTCACTGATACATTGCTGGGCACTTTGAGTGTGAAGGAATAGAAGCAACAACATTGCAACAGTAACAGACAGACAACCCACATACTGACAGACAGAACACCCATATACTGACAGACAGACAACCCATATATTGACAGACAGAACACCCATATACTGACAGACAGACAACCCATATACTGACAGACAGACAGCCCATATACTGACAGACAGACAACCCACATACTGACAGACAGAACACCCATATACTGAGACAGACAGACAACCCATATACTGACAGACAGACAACCCATATACTGACAGACAGACAACCCATATACTGACAGACAGACAACCCATATACCGACAGACTAATTAAACGGGGGCGTGAGTAGAGATACTGGAAGATATTTAACACTCAGGGTAAAACCGATGAGGAATTTTTCATCAGGTTGCATCGGGTATGAAAAAAAAAGGTACAAAAGAAAAGTTTTTTTTAAAGTAAAGGACCCTTTTCTAAGCCTTCATGTCTATTGGGCATATAGGGCTAGACATATATTTTATAGAGCAATCGGCAAGTGGTGGTAGGTGATGTGGTCAACATAACGCCACTGGCACTATTAGCATGTCGGCTCTTCGGTAGCTACTGATGAAGGGGACGGAGCACTTATGGGATGTGCCGAGTGCAGTTATGTCAATTGTTGATTCATACATTCATTATTAGAGTAAGGTGACAACTTGATGTGACATAAAATAGTTTTCTTTTAGGACAATTCCGAGAACCATCGATAGAGACCACAGTTCAAGATGTCAGCTGTCTCCAGATGAGAATGTGAGTCACTGCACATATAACAAAACAAAAACCCATACAATCCCATGTAACTTGGGTGTATTTGGGAGAAATCAGATCGCAGAAGCCAACAATGGAGACCGCCAGAGCCGACAAAGTGATTCCTTAGTTCAGCGATTCTCAAACTGGGTGCCGCGGCAATAATCGAGAATTTTTTCAAAATCTGCTTGAGATCAGCGAAGACGGCAGTTTAAAACATAAATACCGCGAAGGAAGCCAAGAAGAGTTCTGGGTGCAGCTGTCTTTAGAAGACAATGCTATTGACAAGGCTGCAGTGCATTCTCAATGTACGCTTACATTTAAAAAAAAAGATATAGGAGCAGCCTTCAAGTGATCTGAGGGTAAATTTAACTAAACTTCCCATATATACACAAACGAAATTATGAAAACTTCATGCAAACAGTTTTATTCATCGCATTGAAAAGAACAGAACATTAAATATGCACGGTGTTTTCTTCTTTTCTTAATATTCAAACCGCTGTCACGGTAGGTAGGCCGCAAAAAAAAAAAAAAAAAAATTTTTTTAGCCTGACAAGGGTGCCGCGGCAGAAACAAAATGTGAGAACCGCTGCCCAAGTTTAACACACGAGCCAGCTGTGGAGCTTTCTCGAGGTTGCCTGAGATTTCCCAGGACCTGATACAACTTTTCAACTCTTCGCAAACTGGAGAGCTTCTCGAAACACGATTGAATATCTTCAGGTGCCTTCCTTACTCCCCCCCCCCCCCCCCCTCCCCTTCCGCCGTTAGATCGGTACCTAAAGGTTTAGCACCCTGAGATGATCAAATCTTAGTCTGGATGGCAGATCAACGAGGCTTATCGCAGACATCCTGTTGAACATTCAAACACGTAATAATTAGGGCTGCTGTAATGGCTCCAGCAGCCTGGGCTATCATGGGGTCATGTGCGGATAGGACCAATTGTATCTGGCCAAGTAACGTAGGCAGATAGGCGAAGCCACGTAGGCAAAGCGGTGAAGCCACGTAAGCAGAGTGGTGAAACCAAGTTCAAACATTCGGATTTCAAGCCAGCAGATGAAAAGATCAAGGTGGGGAAAAAAAAGTGGAATGTTTTATTTTATTGAAGGCATGAAAACACAACCCGTGGCATTCCTCCACAGAACACAGCCAGAACAATGTCGTAGAGCAGCCTGTTTTTTTTAAATATATTTACATCCGTCCATCCGTCCGTGCGTCCATCCGTCCGTGCGTCCATCCGTCCGTGCGTCCGTGCGTCCGTCCATTTATAAAAACAAAACATAAAAACGACCAGGATCAACCTACTATGCGCGGTATAGGCTATAACTGTGGTCTGGTTTCTTGGTGCCCAGTATGTTGGCTAAGACGTGTTTTTTTGCACCACAACGAATGGCTTGGACTGATACTCTGGTACCTGGTGATCGTTGTTCGGGAGGCGGCTAGTATGCACCATTTATAAATATACATATACATATAGACATACATGTACATTGCACATATGTGTACATCACAAATATATACACACGCGTGTGCACATCAACGTGAGGATGCACATATACGTGTTTGCACAAACATGTATACGTATATACACACATACACTCAATGTTCAGCTTATGTCACACCTGCTTTACAATGTTCAGATAATGTCACACCTGATTTACAATGTTCAGATAATGTCATACCTGATTTACAATGTTCAGATAATGTCACACCTGATTTACAATATTTAGATAATGTCACACCTGATTTACAATGTTCAGATAATGTCACACCTGACTTACAATGTACAGATAATGACACACCTGATTTACAATGTTCAGATGCCATACCTGATTTACAATGTTCAGATAATGTCACACCTGATTTACAATGTTCAGATAATGTCATACCTGATTTACAATGTTCAGATAATGTCACACCTGATTTACAATGTTCAGATAATGTCACACCTGATTTACAATGTTCAGCTTATGTCACACCTGCTTTACAATGTTCAGATAATGTCACACCTGATTTACAATGTTCAGATAATGTCACACCTGATTTACAATGTTCACATAATGTCACACCTGATTTACAATGTTCAGCTTATGTCACACCTGCTTTACAATGTTCAGATAATGTCACACCTGATTTACAATGTTCAAATAATGTCACACCTGATTTACAATGTTTAGATAATGTCACACCTGCTTTACAATGTTTAGTTAATGTCACATCTAATTTACAATGTTCAGATAATGACACATCTGATTTACAATGTTTGGATAATGACACATCTGATTTACAATGTTTAGATAATGTCACATCTGATTTAAAATGCTCAGATAATGACACACCTAATTTACAATGTTTAGATAATGACACATCTGATTTACAATGTTCAGTTAATGACACACCTGATTTACAATGTTCAGATAATGTCACACCTGATTTACAATGTTCAGATAATGTCACATCTGATTTACAATGTTCAGATAATGTCACACCTGATTTACAATGTTCAGATAATGACACATCTGATTTACAATGTTTAGATAATGTCACATCTGATTTACAATGTTCAGATAATGACACACCTGATTTACAATGTTCAGATAATGACACATCTGATTTACAATGTTTAGATAATGTCACATCTGATTTACAATGTTTATATAATGACACATCTGATTTACAATGTTAAGATAATGTCACATCTGATTTACAATGTTTAGATAATGACACATCTGATTTACAATGTTCAGATAATGATACATCTGATTTACAATGTTCAGATAATGTCACATCTGATTTACAATGTTCAGCTTATGTCACATCTGATTTACAATGTTCAGATATTGTCACACCTGATTTACAATGTTCAGATAAGGTCACATCTGATTTGCAATGTTCAGATAATGAAACATCTGATTTACAATGTTCAGATAATGTCACATCTGATTTACAATGTTCAGCTTATGTCACATCTGATTTACAATGTTCAGATAATGTCACACCTGATTTACAATGTTCAGATAATGATACATCTGATTTACAATGTTCAGATAATGTCACATCTGATTTACAATGTTCAGATAATGTCACATCTGATTTACAATGTTCAGATAATGTCACATCTGATTTACAATGTTCAGATAATGATACATCTGATTTACAATGTTCAGATAATGTCACACCTGATTTACAATGTTCAGATAATGACATACCTGATTTACAATGTTCAGAAAATGACATACCTGATTTACAATGTTCAGATAATGTCATACCTGATTTACAATGTTCAGATAATGTCACACCTGATTTACAATGTTCAGATAATGTCATACCTGATTTACAATGTTCAGATAATGACATACCTGATTTACAATGTTCAGATAATGTCATACCTGATTTACAATGTTCAGATAATGTCATACCTGATTTACAATGTTCAGATAATGTCATACCTGAATTACAATGTTCAGATAATTACATACCTGATTTACAATGTTCAGATAATGTCACACCTGATTTACAATGTTCAGATAATGTCACATCTGATTTACAATGTTTAGATAATGTCACATCTGATTTACAATGTTCAGATAATGACACACCTGATTTACAATGTTTAGATAATGTCACATCTGATTTACAATGTTTAGATAATGACACATCTGATTTACAATGTTTAGATAATGACACATCTGATTTACAATGTTCAGATAATGTCACATCTGATTTACAATGTTTAGATAATGTCACATCTGATTTACAATGTTCAGATAATGACACACCTGATTTACAATGTTTAGATAATGTCACATCTGATTTACAATGTTTAGATAATGACACATCTGATTTACAATGTTTAGATAATGACACATCTGATTTACAATGTTTAGATAATGACACATCTGATTTAATATGTTTAGATAATGTCACATCTGATTTACAATGTTTAGATAATGTCACATCTGATTTACAATGTTTAGATAATGTCACATCTGATTTACAATGTTCAGATAATGACACATCTGATTTACAATGTTCAGATAATAACACATCTGATTTACAATGTTCAGCTCATGTCACACCTGATTTACAATGTTCAGATAATGTCACACCTGATTTACAATCTTCAGATAATGATATACCTGATTTACAATGTTCAGATAATGATATACCTGATTTACAATGTTTAGATAATGTCACATCTGATTTACAATGTTTAGATAATGACACATCTGATTTACAATGTTCAGATAATGACATACCTGATTTACAATGTTCAGATAATGACACATCTGATTT
>CAJHNH020001768.1:0-12500 GCA_905116865.2 Candidula unifasciata | reverse complement strand
CCGCCCTCTATTGTCCAACTATGTTGTTTATGTATGTGTATATGTCATATATTTGTAATATCAACCCGCTACCAAACAGAAACTCCTTACTTCTATGTATAGATGAGTGTATTCACGGTGTGGCCCACGATTTATACCAGTCATATTTTATCCGCTTTCTGAGAAACTCTTTCCCCTGACACACTATGTCACTCTGTGACTGACAAGTATTGGAAGGGAAAAATCAATTCCCTAGCACCGGAGAACAGTTTCGGAACCCGGGCCAGCAGACGCTACAGATTACTACCAATTGAATTCTGATGGTAATTGTCTCTTGTGTCATTGGAACCAACTCCCAGGCCTTTACGTGAGGCATAGATTAAAAATAGAACGAAATGTGAGTAATATTTCTAAAGGTCATATGGCACAGAGGGGCAAGACAACGACAAAATGGCTGCATTAATAGAGCCACCAAGGCAAGGCTAATGGGAGATCACAAGGGTTGGTTTATGGCATTTTACATGTATTTTGTGAGGTCACACTTGCCGTTCCCACTAAAATTTTCGGGGAAACGATGTTGTATATTTAACTGTGGTCTGGGAATTGAATTTATATCAGTGGCCGCCTAACTTTAAACGTTTTTTGGTACAAAATGTTGGGCTCTCCTTTTAATAAAAAAGGAAGGAAGCCCCTAATAAGTCGACTCTTACGACATGCTTGTTTGTGTGGCAGTAGGTCTGTTATTGTTACTCCCCCCCCCCCCCCAACAATGGGGCTCGGAACCCACACGGTCTTAGAGTCAGAGGGGTATTCATTATGACTACAGTCAAGTGAGAACCGCAATGCTGATTTGGTCATTCCCCGCTGTGGGCGTTACCATGCCACTGGGAGAGCTGAGGCAGCTTAGTCGCCGTAACTTGGTTGTGGGGGGGGGGGGGTGAAACAGGCCAAGGGGCGGCAAGATCCTCGGGTGCACCTTAAAGGTAATGACTAAACATACAGCAGCGATGAAGACAAAGATGAAGTAGAGGACGCGAGATTATACCCGCCCGAGGCCAGGCAATTTATTATAGGGTATTTGTTAGACCTTTTTTAATATAGGCGTGATGCTGACCAGATCATCCATCTTGGCCGTTAGTCCATAAAATATAGGTCTAGCCCTATATGCCCTATACGCCTAAAGGCGTGGAAATGGGTCCTTTACTTACCTTTTTACTTTTCAATATATATATATGCTAAAGATATTATGTGAAATGCAGTAGTGATGTGGTTTGTAACAGTTTTAAACCAATAACAAATGGAGGCAAATCTATCCCACAACCGAGACATGCAGAACTGGTTAGGCTAGTGTTTCAAACTATGGGCGCTTACGATCACAGTGGAGGTGCTGCAAGCGTTAGAGCAGGTTCTAATTTCAACAGGCAAATTGGGGGGGGGGGGCGGGGGGGGGGGGGGTTACCATGTACACATTATAATACTGAGTCACGACCGAGCAAAAGGGACGAGAGGTAGAAGTCTCCTATTACAGTTCGGCTATTTATACGATGGTCTCCCCATTTACAAACCACCGGTTGCAGGTCAACTCCATTAATAAGTTGGTTGGACTAGTCTACCGTGGTCGAGGTTATGGGTGTCACAGTCTCTTGTTGTCTGGCATTGACGTTTTTTTTTTCGAGAAAGGGACCGCCTGTGACAGGCGGTTTTGTCACTCTCTATGGGGGTTGTGTGTTAGACCCAGTATCTGGATGTTTTAAAGGTGTTAAAAGCTCTGGCATGGTGAAATATACAACATGCAGTATGAGTGCAAGTGCTGAATAGACCCGTGACCTTGAGCAAAAGTCAGATCGCCAGAGGCCGACCTATCAGAGGTAAGCTGGTCAGTAGGTCGTCCAATCAGAAGCGAGCTAGTGTGTAGTGGTGTGTAGATGGGGAGACCAGCGTAAAATTTACCAACAGTTCTTATAGTGGGCGTTAATGCCCCCTTGGGAATGATTAGGCAGTTGGGATGTTGTAGCTTCCTCGGTCAGATATCGGTGGGTTGGTAGAACGGCTGTAACAGAGTGAGATCATAGCTTGTTTGCTAGGAGGCACAAAGCTAGGAGGTAAGGAAATCAATAAGTTTTGGCAGCCTTGACATTCTTTTCTAGAAACTTCGTTTGTTATTAACAGAAAAACGTTTTGCAAATGAATAATCTATAAAAAGTATTTGACGTCATTGTCTGGCCTTGACCTTCTTTCTAGAAGTTTTGAAATGCATTCTTTTCATCATGTGACACAACCTTGTCTTACTAGTAAATACCTTGTTGTAGTGCCCTATCAAAGCAAATGCAATTGTGCTTGTTTTCTAGAAGAACAGCTGTCAATTTAACTACTATAGTTGCGCAGAAAAAGATGATGAAATCTGATGCAATCGAGATATAATTAGCTAAATCCCACATGAGAACGTATATCGTAAACAAGTTGAGACGTACTAGAATATTCTGAAGCAGAAAAAGCGAGAAGAAAACAAATACCTAGCATTCCAGCATCCAAGTATAAACAATGGGTAAGAATCCACTCAGAGCAAATCTTCAGTCCACAAGACTCATGAGAGAAGGGGCCAGTCATATGGACCCTAAAAGCAGCCTTCACTTGTAGAGATGTCAGCTTAAATCGAAGAATGCCTTCAGTCGTTGAGACTCAGAGGACGAGCGACTAGACTCAATGATCCTCGATGCCAGCTCAACACTAGAAGGAGAGCAGCCGTTCATATGGAACTTCGAAGACAGTCACTGGAGAGAAGACATGAAACGAGACATCGAGCTACAGAGACAACACACAAGATATACATGGATCCATGGTCAACAGAGAAACATTTGGAATACTATAAAGATGTTAGAGTCGACGATCAAACCGTTAGTACCAAACAGCTTTAGAAGCCAGGTGGCAGTTACAGACGCTAGAACCAAAGTAATTAGAGATAAAGAACACAACGCGAACCGACGAGTATTTAGCCATACAGAGAACACAGCGCTATTCAGAATATCATTGATGTATTTGTGACGTTGCTGAAGTATCACAATAAAGAAAGTATAGACAAGAACGGTTGTTTCCAGCCATTTTATTATACAAGCATCAGAGCCACGTGAGAAGCATGCAGATAGTGAGACATCATCATCATCAGCACCACTATCGACACGACCATCTTTCTCCTCGTCTATAATCTTCCAATCGACTCCTCCTTTAGAAAACCTGCAGACGAACCTGGGTGTGATATCAACGTACGCAACGAAGAAAAGAGCTGTGCTACACGGCCTAGGGGCAGGTAAGAGTCTGCAGTGCCGTTACTGGCAATTACTAAATATAAGGTAAAGACAAGATGAATTAGAGGAGGGAAGAATACAATTTTCTTTCAATATTCCTGGCGAAGCTGGGCAATTAAATCTTATCTATTTAGACACACACACACACACACACACACACACGAATGAGCATACATCTTGAAATGATACCATCAAATGTTTACTGTGAGAATCCCACACACTGGTCAGGCTTACTATTGATTTCTGGTGCCGCCAGATGAATGCGTAATGTTTTTCAACTATCGATCTCGATACATACCCGTACATAGATTTTTTTTTTAAACAGAAATATCACACTTATAAAGACACACCACATACCCGGTGTACTCTCTTGTTTTCTTCCTATTTCGTCTTAGATGTTCTCGTGTGTTCTTTCCTGTTGTGGTCTTACCCAATGATGATCTCCAGAAGGACTGGGGCGTATCTTTACGGTGCACTTACATGGTCACGGTGTAGAGATATTTTTATCTCATAGAGCCACACTAAATAAATATAATGCACATAAAACACAAAGCACACAAGAGACTACCACCCCTCAGACTGCCACGAACACATTCGCTGCAACATGTGCCGGTAGAGATATTAAAGATGATCAGCTAATTTCAAATTACAGTCGCTGAAATTAAGAAGATCATCAAAACATCAAAGAAGTCTGCTCCTGGCCCTGATGGCATTCATTATGAAGACATTTTCAAGCTGCCCACAACATCCATGGAGGTCCTATCTAAAGCCTACAATGACAACATCTGTAATGCCACCATCTCAGAAAGCTGGCTGTATAGCTAGCTATTTGATTTCACTAGGAAAACCTGGCAAAGACGCCACGACATAAATGGCTATTTGTGCAAACTGTCATTACAATGCAAAACACAGTAGGCAAAACATTGGAAAAGATAATAGCGAGAAGACTAGCAAGCCACGTTGAAATACATCAGCTGCTACCCTCCACACTTGGAGGATACAGACAAAACACGGAGACATGGCCTAATGCTGTCGTCATGACACATTTAAAGGTTTTCAAGCTAGATTTGAAAAATCTCATTCGGTGGATATCTGTCGCACTTTTCCAGAGAAAGGACTTGCTCCGATGTGGTAGTTGGTCTTCTGAGCCGATAGCAATACAAACTGGTTTGCCACAGGGTTCTCCAGGGTCTCTTATCCTCTTTCAACATTTACACAATCAAGATCACAGGAGAACAGCTGAGTGGCAGAGAAAGAACTCTTATCATATGCGAATGACATGCTTGTGTACCGACAGGGTAGGAACAGAGTTGACATTGTTTCAGATCTACAACAGGTCTGAGATCACATATCATCCTTGTGGTGTTTATATACATAATGAAATAATGCATACACACATCATGTATACACAATCATACACACATCATGTATACACAATCATACACACATCATGTATACACAATCATACACACATTATGTATACACAATCACACACACACACACGTCATGTATACACAATCACACACATATCATGTATACACAATCATACACACATCATGTATACACAATCATACACACATCATGTATACACAATCATACACACATCATGTATACACAATCATACACACATTATTTATACACAATCACACACACACACACGTCATGTATACACAATCACACACATATCATGTATACACAATCATACACACATCATGTATACACAATCATACACACATCATGTATTCACAATCATACACACATCATGAATACACAATCATACACACATCATGTATACACAATCATACATACATCATGTATAAACAATCACACACACATCACGTATACACAATCACACACACATCATGTATACACAATCACACACACACATCATGTATACACAATAACACACACATATCATGTATACACAATCATACTCACATTATATGTACACAATCATACACACATTAAGTATAGTCATTCATACACACATTATGTGTACACAATCATACACACATTATATGTACACAATCATACACACATCATGTAGAGTCATTCATACACACAATATGTATACACAGTCATACACACATTATGAATACACAATCATACACACATTATGTATACACAATCATACCCACCCCGAATATATACGTACACATACAATGCGTTTTTCACTGAGAGTTCAAATGTCCACACAGATACGTGAAATGGTCGGTTATTTCTTTTTTTTTTTTTTTACTGGTTTACTCTCTAGCATGACGCGTGTACGCGTATATTTTTTTCCTTAACCTATTTGTAGTTATATTTTTTATCAATGTCCTGTAGTTTACCTTTTCTAGTGACCTGTTTTTGTTATGTCACTTCCTTGTTCCGGTTTTAGTGAATGTGCGCGCGCGCGCGTGTGTGTGCGTGTGTTTGTGGAAGAAAGAGGTGTGGGGAGCATCCCTAATAATGCCCAGTTATGCCACTCCAAATGTCCTGTTTTGTTTTGCTTTTTCTGAAGTCCCATTTTTGCTGGGAACGACATCTCATTTTTCTTTTTAACGTGATGTCCCTTTTTTTGTCCCAATGAAACAAGACCAGTCTATTAGGTGGTGAAATGGAATTTGACCTCAGAATACTTCAAGTTTTATTTCGTACGGCTCTTAACTGTCCCTCACTGAACAGGGTCAGCACCCCACAACCAGGTCTGCCAATGGGATTTTTATGAAAAACCCAGCTTAGCTGAACAAAAACCCAAGCAATACAAAGACAAAGAACACAAATACAAAATAAAAACCCAGATTGTTAAAATTTAACAAAATTTATATTTACGAAACGAAACATTTACCACTTTTATATAAGGATATAATTGCTAAAAAAAAAAAACAGATTTCCCCAAGGCGTCAAATAAAAACCCAGATCTTGGGAAAAAACCCCAGCATTGGGAGCCCTGCCCACAACTGACTTTCTAAATTGTCTACGTCATCAAGCAACAATAACATGGCGACGCCTACAGCTGCCACACATTCCGTCACACTGCACAGCCACCAGGACAGTGTTGTACGCAGCGGACGTCCAGCCTCCCCGCCCTTCCTACACTGCATCGAATGTCTCCATCAGGGCTGCCGAAGTTGGGACTTTCGTACAAATGTTGTTATATTTGACCCCGTAGCTTCGGTACCACGCCCTATGTTTGGGTACGTCTGAGAGAGTTTGCATCAATAGTTTAACTGTTCTAAGTCGATGCGAACGCTTCGCTTCGTAATGCCGGGATGCCAGGTTCGATCCCAGCTGCGGGCAACGCGCCTTGCGTTGGTTTCGACAGTGGTATCAAGAAAGCCGACCGTCCAGGAGCAATGGCAAACTACTGGATGTAAATTGCCTAGAGAAACCACACAACAGCCAGGGGCTGTTAGGGTTGGTTCTGCAACGTCCTGTAAAGGATACGCAACTAACTTTAGTTTAACTGTTGGCATTTGACGCTGGATCCAGTAAGTGTTACTGAATGAAAACCAACGTCAGTTATACCATTGGTCATGAAATGTCCCAGCTTTGTTATAAAAGAACGTTATGAATGAATACATAACAGGGGGAAATAATACAGCCAGATTCAATGCTTGAGAAACCAAAGACAAACGTGGGTTTATACTTTCAGAATAAAAACATAGAGACGAAAATCGTTTTCCATTAGCATCAAAATGTATAAACAGTCTTTTGGTTTTACCACATTCCTCCGTAGCTGCAGAAAAAGTAGTTTTTTTTACTTAACAGTATCACAATTTTGTTTAAAATCACGTTCTTTGAAAACTTCAACAGTGTATGCATTGATGAGAATAAAGTTATTGCCCCAGAACATTAAATGCACCAACTGGAAGCTGCGCGTGTGTGAATGTTTGTATGTGTGCCCGCGTGTATGGTGCCCGCGCATGTGTGTGTCTTAAAGCCTGTTTAACTGTTTTTAATTGAAAATTAATATCTCGTACTCTTTGATGTTTTGGTACTTAAAAAAAATTATTTCGGCAGCTCTGGTGCCCACCGCTGTATATTGATTCAAGGCCACGTGTGGCCAGGCAACAGTCGGCGTATATTGGCAATCTCAACCAAATGCACGGGCTTGCCAGAAATTACGTCCGGTTTGCAACGACAGAAAAGACCATATTTTATAGACCGATCGACCCTCGATGAGTGACGTGGTCGATTTCATGCCGACCGCCTTTACTTCCAACGACTTCACCTGGTACTTATTTCAGGCTGGGTCGAGCTCTCAAATATGTCTAGAATCATATGCCCGGTCCTTCAATTTACAATGACAACAAAGAGCGGCTGGCCGAGTGGTTCGAAGACTGGGCTTTCGTGCACGAGGTAAGACTCCGAACCTTAGTAAGCCTTTCGGCTTAACTTGTATGATTTCAGCAAACACTTTATCAGTTACCTTTTACGACATTCTTTTTTGATGGGCGGGAAGGGATATTACCCCCCCCCCCCCCCCCCCAACCTCAAAATTGGACCCAGTTCCCACCAATGAAGAACTGAAACTAAAGTACCATTTCCGCGAGATTTTGGCGCCTTTTCACAGACAATGGTGCCGTCCTACTTTCCAACGTCAGCCGGGTATAAAAGACCATTATTGCAACTACAGTCGAGCAAGACGCATACAGAAGCTGTCTGCAACGTTGGGCAGACTGGGAACCGGTCTGAAGGTTGCTTACAGCACAGTGATAGTCACTTGACCTGACCTGGTCAGACTTGGTCCATAGCCTTGCAAACTTGGCGGCCATTGTCGTTTAATTAATTATCGCTGTGAGCAGGGGATAAGCAAACGTGTGCTAATGGTTAAAGGGTTTGTACATGTGGACGTACAAAAGGACAGACAGGCTTACAGACAGGCAGATAAACATACAGACAGAAATACATAAGGCAGATATAAATTTAGAGAGAGAAAAAGCTAAAAATACATACGATAGACAAGGTGAAGTCAGGGGTGTAATATACAGACGAAAACATGCACAGACATACATAACATAACATAACATAACATAACATAACCCCTGACCCATTAGGGTGGTGAAGGTGCATCAATGGAAGCACTAGCACATAAAACCGGCCAACTGTCTCTGTCTTCCGCTTGATCAACAAGTATATGAAAACTTAGTCCTGTCCATTTCTTGATGTTGTCATTCCAGAGTCTTCTTTGCCCTCCTCTTCTCCCCCCCCCCCCCCCTTTTTCCTTTAAGCACAGTCTTTGCAATCAAATCATGTCTCACCGCGTACCCAAATCAAGCTAACTTGCGACGTTTTACCACCGCCAAAACCTGTAAATTGTCCTGTAAATTTGTTTATTTTGTGTCTTGACATATTTATTAGTTTTGTGTTCAGACAAACATACATACACTCAAACATAAAACAGGTGTTAAATATGCAAGTGAGTATGACTGTTTAGAAAGACAGGAGTATCGGAAACAATCGTGTGTACGTACATAGGGACGGACAGACAAAATAGCAAATATTGAATCACACACACGTACATACATATGTACAGACATATACTTACAACCTGAATCCGTGCGTGCGTGCGTGCGCGAGTGTAGTGGTGGTAGTGTTGGTGTGTGTGTGGGTGTGTGTGGCAGTCCCAGGCCCCTGTACTACGTAAGCGCCACTCTTCACCCCACCCCCCCCCCCCTACTTTTTTTTTCCTACAAAAAAGAGACCACACCACATGAAACAACCCAGCAGAGGTCACATGACTGTCAGGTGCCATGTCCCACAGCCAGGGTTGAGTAGATCCGACAGACTATGGGAACCTACACGGCGCCCGTAACACAAGCTCGACCTTGGCCTACTTGAATCCACGCAGACGATTTATGTAACCTTGGTGTCAAAAGTTTCCAAACCGTCTCGGGGCAGGCGTTTCAAACCTCACGGGCCCTATACATGTATTATCATAGTGTTAACGATCTGGCAACTTGTCTACCTTACTGGAGCATCTTAGTTAACCCTCAAACGACGATAATTTTTTTTAAACCAAAGATTTGTGTACGAAAATGTCATTATAATGTTACAAGTTTCATACAGTTAACATGCTTATTTTTATCACAAGATACTTTTGCTGTTCTAAGTACACACGCGGGTTACTGGAGCAAACACTGACCTCAGATAACCAATCTGTCCGCATAACATCATCGTCGTCATCATCAACATTATCACTATGATTCAGCAGGCACTTTGCAGAACGTCGCTCTTATCGCGGCACACGTTTTGGTCTCCTGTGGATTTTCTGCCTCTTATATCAGGGTTAGGGGTTATAGTTCGGAATAGAGTTAGGGCTCAGGGTTAGTCGGTGTCTCTGAGGCGGTAGGAGATGACTAATATCCCAACTCTAACCCCAGCCCATAACAGCCCTAGAATTCCTTTGTTTGGGGTGAAATAAAAATAAAGTACTTGACTATCTCCCTAACAAGGAGTTGTTAATTTAACTCTCTACCATCCCAGTCATCCCTGTACAACAGCCACGTTCCCCTGTCTCGTGAGTTCGGGTTTGTTGTGTGCTCAAAGTTACAGCACGTGACGTGAATGTGTTTTATCTTAGCATCAGTTTCACGTGGTCGAGTTGTGTTACCTCATTCTGCACGTGCATGTTTCGCTGGGGTAGATACCAGGACAAGGTCAGTAGTAGATGACTGCAGTTTCACTCTCCACGGAAGTTTAAGAAAATATACAAACAGAAACCCAGAGGCGTGTCCGAATGTGTCGTGTGAAGGGAACCATAACTCAGCACTGTTTTCAAGACAAATTCGGCTCTGTGGCTAAGTCGATGCGAACGCTTCGTAATGCCGGGGTACCGGGTTCGATCCCAGCTGCGGGCCATGCGCCTTGCGTTGGTTTCGACAGTGGTATCAGTGGGCCGACCGTCCAGAACCAATGGCAAACTACTGGACTTAAAATTGCCTAGAGAAACCACACAACAGCCAGGGGCTGCTGAGGTTGGTTCTGCAACGTCCTGTAAAGGATACTCAACTAACCTTTCAAGATAATATGACCACCTCTTGTTTGTGTTTCTATGTAATGTCGAAGTGTTCCTTTTCTGGCTAGCTAAAGTTATCTGCCGTTGACCAAGCATAAATTATTATGTTGACGCAACTAAATGATTGCGCGTGTGTACCCATGCTTCCCAAAGCCTGGCTTTATTAACTCTTTAAACCCCACAGTGAACTTGCTCCCAACAATTCTGTTGTGTGCAGTTCTTCTTCTTTTTCTTCTTCTTCTCCTTCGCCTTCGTCTTATTCTTTTTTTTCTTCTTCTTCTTCTTCTTCTATTTCTTCTTCTTCTTCTTCTTCTTCTTCTTCTTCTTCTTCTTCTCTTCTTCTTCTTCTTCTTCTTCTTCTTCTTCTTCTTCTTCTTACTTCTTCTTCTTCTTCTTCTTTTTCTTTTTCTTTTTCTTCTTCTTTCTTTTTCTTCTCATCATTCTCCTCCTCCTTCTTTTTCAACATCTCATTCTCCTTTTTCATCTCTTTCTGTGTTCGCCCTGAAAACTGCGGGTGGTATGTTTTGTTGTGGTTTACAGACTGACATTTCTAAGCATTTCGACTCAAAACTTCGGATTTCAGCAAATCTCTAATTAGTTGCTATGTTCGGACAAAACTTGTCGGTGGTCAGTAGTTAGTTTTCAGTGGTCAGTGGCCAGTGGGCAGATGCCTAATCCCAGTTCAACATAATATGGTGAGCGAAAATGGACATCCCAATAATTTATTGAACTGACAACGGGTTATTTTAAGAAAGTCAATTTAACCGAACTTTCCCCCCCCCCCCCCACCTCCCCTCCCACCTTTTTTTCCCTTTCTATATCACCAGGATGGAGCGCCCATTACTCAGTTGACAAAATTATTAAAACCCGTACCGCTGTGGCCAAGAAATATACGAAGCAATTTGCTTTTTTGTAGTTAAATTACCATCAACACATATCAGGCATTAGAAGTTCTGAAAATATGAAATCTAATAGTCTAAAGGCATAACTTTATAAGTGTATGTTCTAATGTGGAGTTTATTTCTGGATTTGTATAAAATAGGACATTTGATGTGTTTTTTATTTGGGGCGACCGGGAAACACCTACAATAGGGGACTGTCCCGTTAGAAACTCGACGTATTTTCACCCTATGCTCAAATTTGTTAGGGGTTCGTAGGGCCTGGGGCAACCCCTCCCCCCAGCCACCCCGCCTACTCAGGTTTTGACGTTCAACTAAGAGGATACGTTTTTAAAATGCGTGTCATATAAACAGTCTCCAATATACGGGAGGCGAGTCGCCTAGTACAGTACTAGATCCATTAAACCTACCTATAAATCTATAAATGCAAGAACGTTCCGTTTCAAATATACACAGGCATGGACAAATACAACTGGCAACAAAGCCAAACCCGGTGCGGGGCAAGATGAGGGTGTTTATCGAATGACTCTGTCCTGCAGGTTGTCTTAAATGGAATGACTCATAGATTGTGGGACTGAAACGATACTGGTTTTAACATTGAATCGTTATATAGCCGTGGAGTATTCCGTCTTTCTTTTGTGTATGCACTCTGCTCCTCCGATGAAGCATAGGCCCCCAACCAGCTCGTAATAAGACAATCTATCCTTTGCTATCACCCGATGCTCATCCCATGTTCTCTACACCTGTTTTACCACATTTTCTCTCTCTCTCTCTCTCTCTCTCTCTCTCTCTCTCTCTCTCTCTCTCTCTCTCTCTATTTATCTCTTTCTCTCTCTCTCTCTCACACACACACACACACATATATACAAACAAACTATGTGTCTATTCACTTATTTATCAATTCATCCACTCGTCTGTCTGTTTATGTATCTCCATTCCCTATCCCTTTGTACATATGGCCACTGTATGGTGACTGCCTTGGCAGTATGGTGACTGCCTTTGTAAACGAGATTTAGTACTCTTGGGACAGCCTCTTAGGACATACACCAGCAATAACGGTACGGATCTAATAATTTTAAAGAAAACTAGGTAAATGATTTTTTTTTTATTTCACCCCCCTCTCGGGGGCTCCCAGATTTTGTAGGGAGTTCTAGCGAGTTCCTGGGAAAGTCCTATATTATAGGGAAGGGGGGGGGGGGTGCTAGGGTTAGGGTTAGTGTTAATCTGTGTTAATTTAGCAATAAACCTAAAACACTCAAACGCTTATATTCCAGGCGAGTCATGCGGTGGTTCTTTTCATCGTTTATTGTGTCATCA